>MQUG01000135.1:0-29411 GCA_007213375.1 Steinernema feltiae
AGGTAGTCCCCAGATGCACACTTCAGGATACTCAAGCGGTTGCATCGGGGAATTGGCAGAGTGGTTGAATGCACCGGTCTTGAAAACCGGCGAACGTGAAAGCGTTCCCAGGGTTCGAATCCCTGGTTCCCCGCCAAACACAGAGAGAACAAGGGCTAGAGCTAATCTTAGCCCTTTTTTTATGTCTGTGATTCCAGCGCTCCCTGGCGCCCAGCCTTCCTTCGGCCAAGTGTGCATCCCGCGAAGCTGCAAACAACTGCACACTACTGCCTACCTCCCATTCCGAAGAAACCCCCGGAAGCTCAACTGCACACTTACCAAAGGCCCGGAATCCCTGGTGCGCCTCAGTGTGCCGGGCTAAACCACAGCTAACTGGATTGATGGCCCGAAAGGGAGTGGTGGGAGAGGCAAATCTGAGCCGTGAAGGATAGCCTCGATTTCTCCGACTGGCGTCTTCCACACACAACTTTCAGGTTCTGCGGACACCCAACCGGCGGCCCTTGAGGCATTAGTGTTTCTCACCAAAAGAGTTGTGCACCTCGGATTGATCCGCCAGCGCTTGGCCATGCCGGATACCTGTGGAGGCGTGGTGGTGGTCTGAGCGTCACGCTGTGTCCAAGTGGGCCCGCGCTCGATCACCCATCGAGGCCGCCTGCATTCTCATTATGTCCCTTAAGCTGGTACCACCCCCACCAAACGAGACGCTTGAAGAGCTCTCCGACGTCGAGCGTGCCTCTATCCCACCTTTGTACGGGGTACGTACCAAAGTAGGGGCTCAGCGTAGCGGTATAAAGGTCGAAACGCGTCAAGGCATTTTGCCATCATTCCTCTCGATGGCGGCGACGAGCGCCCATGTCAGCGCATTCGTGGCATGCCCTAGCAGTACAGACGGAAAAGCGTCTGTAGCCGAGTAGTCGCGAAGATGACCAGCGTCCATGACGCAGTGAACAAGGAAAAAGACTTGAACGTTTTTAGCACTATGGACAACCCACGATACGCAGTTGACTTAACTGAAAAAAACTACAACGCCAAGACCAGCAGGAAATGGCCGTATGTCCATCATGTTAATGATGAAATCAAATCATACGCACTGTGTCCGGCGTGTAAAAACCCCGTCCAGTTGATTAACCATAACGTGTCGGTGACTAATGCAAAAATTCTTTATGCGCGCCATGCTGGAAAGTCGGTAATCGGTTTGGCTGATCATTATCAAGTCGAGTATGAGGATTGCCCTTTCCATAACCCTGAACGGTTTGATAGCAAGACGCGTCGCGGAAATGTCGCTCGAAACGAAGAAATTCGCCAGCTGCTCTTGCACCACTTTCACTACGTGATCAGTCAGCTTGAGAGTGCGACTGGCGTTAAGTATACAAACGAAGTAATCGAGTCGATGCTCATGCATTTTACTGCTAATCGCGGGTATGAGTACAAGGCAATCAGTGTTTATAATCTGCCTTTAGGCTTTGCTTACATGACCGAGATCCCAAGATCTGTTCGGGTGCTCGGTCTCGGATAATATTGCCCGAGAGATCCACGCGAAGTCGGTAGGGTTTGAAGCCAATGTCCATGGTAAGGTTTACCGTAGAAAAGGTAAGACAGGGACTGGGCTGCGTTTCTATTTCAATAACCATCAAATTGGCGATTCGTTTCCAGCTCAAGAGTCGATCGATCTGGTGATTGAGGAGTTTCATAGTGCCACTGGTACGGTAGAAAAAATCGTAAGCAAAACCGCTCTTTTCAATAGCATCTACTTCTTCAATACCTGCATGCGGCGAGAGCGTTTACGCTTGCTCGCGCTTAAGTACCTGTAAAACGTCGCCGATCGGCCTGCTGAGCACTGCGATAAGCTCTGTCAGGTCGATCGGTTCCTCTTGCAAGTTTTCTCTAAGGAACTCAGCGTGTCGTTCATGTACCGAGTGGTCAATAGCTTTGTAGGCTAGGTTGTTGATGAGCTCCAATGTGCCCTCGTTGTCTTCATATAACCCCAATGCGCCCGCTAGCCGAGTCAAAGGCGAGACGATTCGGCGGAGGTGATTGAGTTGGAGCACCGCAGCAAGTATGACGTTGTCACGGGCGTTGCGGCTCGTATATTCAAATGGGAATTCCATAATAATCAATTTCCGTAGCTTGTTGAGTGTTATCACATTCGTCGAATGCAGGTTGTAGTGGCGTAATAAACACAGTGTCTAGGCTTGGAATTGCATAGTTATATTTTGCAGGTGGAGCTCTTGTGTGTGCAATCTGGCGTGATAAGGGAGATGAAAAATTTTGAGTGTTCGAGCGCAAGCTAGCGCTGCTCTGAATCCCTGGAAATCGTTTGGCGGCTCGATTAATGGATCGGCCTTTAAATGCTTGGCGGCGGTGGGATGGTAAATGGATTTGTACACGAGCCAGTTCAAGGCCGCGACGAGCATCTCCAGCTGCCTCGTCGTGTAGCCGTAGACCCTCGGCATTGACTAATGCCTTCAATGCTTCAACCGCAACGGCTATAGGGTTTTCGATGTAAATCGGCTAGTACATGTTCAGCGCTCTCTGTCAGGCTTAGCATAGTAGCTGGCCCAGATTGTGATTCTCATAGCTCCCGCCAGTGTTGACTCAAGGATGATGAAAAACCGTGTAGCAGTTCCCTAGCTATCACCCAGGCTTTCGATTTGATAGCTTGCTTGTCGTTCGGCGGTGATCGTCGCAGGCATAAGGGTTGAGTGATGCTGATGTTCAGGAAGTACAGTCCGCAATTTACAACGCCGGGCGAAATTGAGGCAAAGCGGTATGCAGAAAAGCTGGTGTGGCCGGCAACTATTGTCTTGGCCATGCTCTCATTTCCGATGGCGCAGTGGCTCGCTGCAATCGTGGTGGTTGGTCTGTTCTTGCGGGTATATGTGGTTGGCAAAAATTACAGAATCCATGAGCCTGAGTTTGCTGCGCAGTTTTCTCTCTGGAAGCGGCTGTGGGTGCTCAAACCGGCTGCGAAATTCCTTGTCGTAGCCGCCATCGTGATGGGGATAGCCATGGGGCAGACTCAATGGCAGGGTAGGACACATGCGATCTACGAAGTACTTCAATCGCTTATGACACTGAAGGCGATGACCAGCGCGCTACTGTCGTGATCATGCACCTGCAGGCCGGGCGAATCAGTTCCCCATTGACGATGCATCCATCGACACCAATGACGAGTGCGTGCACTCCCCGTCCAGCGACTAATGGAGGTACTGCCTGCCGGAGAAGCAAATATGAATCCAACGCTACCTGGGTGAGGGCACTGTCTGCATCAGCAGGATATAGCACCGGAAAGAGAGGTTGGGTGTCGAGTAGACCTGGCGAGCGACGAGGATCGCTACCTGCGGCTAGTGATGTATGCGCACGAGCTGAAGAGTGGTGTGTAAAGGGCGAAAACCCAGGGAAGCGGAAGGGCGAATCACAGCTCATGCGCGAGACAAGAACGCTGTGAAAAACGATCCCTGAGTTTCTCCGTTAGTCAGATTCTCGCAAGCTAGCTTTATTGCCGTTCTGAAGAGCAGCGTCGACCTGTTAGTGATATCGGGCAACTGTGCGTCGCTGTGCCGTAGTGTGCTCGCTGCGCGCGTAGCCGATCACACGTTTGCATTTTTCTGCCGTGACCGCTGATATCGTGTGATTCCGATCTGGACACCTGCCGCCACTAGGCAAAGCAAGACAACCTTGATGTTTGTGTCGAGACCATAATGCTCGCAGACCTTCCCGACTAGGATCACGCTGGTAAAAATCGCTGCGGGTAAAATAAGTCGGTTCATTACATCCCCCGGTGCAAAACACACAGCGTACGATGAACGAGCCTCTCTGCGCTAATCTTCGGGATTGGCCAGCGCCTGCCGAGCTGCGCCAATGGATGCATATCTGCGCTGGCGCGTTGAGGTCTGGGTCGAGGCCACATCTGTTTCAGCTTCCGGAAAACGCGCCGTAGTGGAATCTTGGGGTTTCCTAGTCTTCCTTGAGCAAGTGGCGTGCTTGCAGGATTGCCCATCCGTGAGCTCCTTCCGGACGCATGCTGAGGCTTTCCCTTGGGGCGGGGGGCGCAGCACTAGTCGCGACGATGTTTGGGCATTGCAGGAGGATCACTTCCCGCTGGCTACGTCGATTTTGCGAGAAATGTTCGTATCGGGATGAGGCCCTACGTACATAAGGAACACGTGAAACGCGCCCTCGTGGAGAAGTACTTGATAATAGATGCGAGCAGCTGCCTGAGGGGTGGTTTTGTCGCCGCTCTTCAGGTGAGTCTTATGGGATTCTGATCTCACGAACGCCCCGTCGACCCTGATCTCCAGCTCGGTAGTGATACCTCCGGTCTTCGCATGAATGAGTTTGCGCGTTCGGAAGAAGTCGTCGAGGTTGCCGACATTTCCAAGCAGGCCGATCAATTCGCAGAAAGCCGCCATTGATTCGTTTACGAACCAATGACGATGCGAAGCAATTTCGTCGCAGCGATCAATGCCATTGCCCACGATGTGAAGATTGCGGCTGAACTGCATCGCGTCATGGATGCACTGGGATGGCAAGGGCGCTGTATCGCCCGCGTCCACGATTTCTTTGATCAGTGCATCGGTAACGGCATTGAGGAATGCCTCATCGATTTTTGGCCTTTTCAGGTGAAGGTATGGCCATCCGCCGACCTCCATTCCGAGTTCGATAACCTGGGCCTCCAGATCCTTCAGGGTCAGCAGCTCATCGTCTACCTCTATAGGGATTGGCGCGTAGGGGAGGATATAAATTTCTGCTTCCTGATATCCCCCTTCAACGGAGTCGCAGTACTGGCGAAGGGACTCAGCAGCATGTTTAGGGCTTGGTTTGAGCTGGAGCTTACCCGTCCTGTCCACATCAGCGATGATGACCGAAGGAAGGATTCCGCGACCTTCCAAAGCCTGTTCGATTCGCCGGCGAATTTGGTTAGGCACCCCAATGATGCAGATCGGGATCATCGCAGAGCACCTAGGTTACAGCTGCGATTTGGTCAGGACACTGCTGAGCAGTACCGGAATGGCGAATTTGGCAATATCGTCGTCGCTCATGCGCTCCAGCAGGCGAAGGGCCTGCTCGCGTGAGCTCATGATCATGGCCTTGGTGTCCGGCTGCTGGGGCTGGCAGTGGGGCGATTGAGTGGGCGGGATGTTCAACTCTTCCGGTTTGACATCATGTTTCACAGCCCACGCTTGAATCCATTGAGCGATCTTGAGCGTGCGCATCTGACGCCATTCTTGCTCACGGTCATCCAGGGCCTTGGTGAAGGCTGCGTTCACCGTGCTTGAGTAGGTGGACTCGATAAGCTGTTGTAGCGGCGCTCGCTCGGTATCGGAAAGGTTGATCAGGTCGAGGAACTCTGCCATCCATGCGCGCTGCTGGCTGGCTGGTATCCATTCAACCTCAATGAAGTCCTGCGGGCGATCAGCAAGTTTCTGCTTGTACTCGTTATCGCCATCCTCCAGGAAATGGAGAATCTCGTGGCTGACCTTGTTGAAGTAGCGCTTGCGCTTAATGTCTGGGTTGGTGAACGCTTGCCAGACATCGCTGCGCATGGTGATGGGACGTTCCAGCTTGGGTTTGGCGACGACAACGACTGCTTTGGCCCGAAGCGGAGTAAGGTCGCGCTTGAGCGAGATGCGAAGGTCGCCGGTGGCCTCGGGGCGTACGATATCGATCCGATCGCCCATATGTGTCAGCAGGAAGTCTGAGAATTTCTTACAGCCGTAGCTGCTTTCATCGAGCGGAGGCATTCCGCGCTGAATCAAGGCATGATTGAGCCGTTGCTTCAGGCGAGCGCTCAGTTCGTAAGGGGTGTCAGATAGAAGCTCGTAGGTGAGCAGGAGGATGGTTTGCAGATCGTCCATTGAAAAATCCAGGCTGAAAAAATATCCCGCCACAGAGTGTGGCGGGTATCTTTGAATGCATCATAGTGCTGCCTGGTTCCAAACTGTTCGCAACGTCGTCTGATATGTAGAACTCCATACGTATCAGCGCTTAGGCGTTGCTACAGCCCTTGAGAAGTGAGCGGAATCCCGTAGGGTGGTGATCCGGTCGATCTCGCAGTAGCCCTCCGTGAACATCATGATGATCACGAAGCCGTATACCAATGGTAAACGTGGCGTAGCTACGTCGTCAATGTTATTGACAGGTTGTCAATTTACGAATCCATCGTGAGGATGGGTTCAGCGCCGAATACGAACCCAAAGCGGCCATCTCACAGCAACATGAAACTGATCTGTGCCTGTAGCCATTTCAAGGTGCAGCTTCTACGGTTTCAGCTGCGAACGCCGCTCCGGCAAGCCCAAGCTGGTGCTGCCCCGAAATCGATAGAACCTTGCTCAGCAGCTTGTCGGTTGGGAGGTTGTCGTAACGCTCAGCGAGCAGCTTACGCAGTCGCATGAGGCGAAGATTGGCTGTATCAACCAACGCATTGTACGTTGTCGCGCGAACCCGTCTGAATCGCCCCGGATTCTCTAGACACCTTGCAAGCTCATTGCGTAACGCTTTTCAAACTCTACCGGTGACAGCTGATTGTTGAAACCATGGCGGCGTTTTACGTTGTAGAACATCTCGATGTAATCGAACACATCACTCCGAGCATCTTCCCGCGTGGTATAGATTTTTCGCTTGATCCGTTCCCGTTTCAGAAGCTGGAAAAAGCTCTCGGCCACGGCGTTGTCATGACAGTTGCCTCGGCGACTCATGCTGGCAACCAAATTGTTTGCCTTCAAAAAGCTGCGCCAATCGGAGCTGCTGTACTGGCTGCCTTGGTCGGAATGAACCATCACCTCTTGCTTCGGTTTACGCCTCCAAACCGCCATCAACAACGCATCAATAGCCAAATCACTGGTCATCTGCGACTTCATTGACCAGCCAACGACCTGCCGAGAAAACAGATCTAGTACCACCGCCAAATACAACCAGCCTTCATTCGTACGAATGTACGTGATGTCGGTTACCCAAACCTTGTTGGGTTCCACAACATCGAACTGGCGCTTCAGCAAATTGGGTGAGACGACCGCTGGCTTACCGCCGTACTTTCCAGGGCGGCGTCGATAACCTGTCTGAGAACGCAGCCCTTCAAGACGCATCAGCCTCGCCACACGATGACGACCACAATCCTCACCGACCTCGCGCAGATCGTCGTGGATTTTGCGATAGCCATAAACGCCGCCGCTCTCCAGCCAGGAATGCTTGATCAAACCCAGTAGTCGCTGGTCGTCTTTGGCGCGTACAGATTGCGGCTCAGACAGCCAGGCGTAATAGCCGCTGGGATGGACTTTCAGCGTCAGGCAAAGTCGTCGAATCGAATAGTCGCCCGCGCGCTGCTTGATAAAGGCGTACTTCAGCCGCACTCCTTGGCAAAGTACGCGGCGGCCTTTTTTAATATGTCTCGCTCTTCAGTGACGCGCTTGAGTTCCGCTCGCAGACGACGCAGCTCAGCGTGCTGATCATCATCCTGCTGCCGTTCTTCTTGAGGTTTGCTGTAGCGCTTTATCCAGGCATAGAGGCTATGCGTCGACACGCCGAGACGGGCCGCTACCTCAGCGACAGGCAGCTTCTTTTCGGTCACTTGATTGACTGCTTGGATTTTGAATTCTTCGGGGTAACGCGGGTTGCTCATGGCACCTCCTAATTGGCCTCAGTTTAAGGCAAAGAGGTGTCTACGAAACCCGGGGCGATTCATCAGTTCAATTTCACCTGCTAGGTCGACTCAATGCCAACCCAGATCTCAAACCAGCGCCTGCGACCTCGGAGCAGTGCCGGATGTACGAGGAGGTTCATGCCTCAATGGCCCAGACTCCCAGAGCCCTCTACATGTTTTGGGGTGTCTTCCTTCACGCTGCTGACGGATGGAACCCTCAGAAGAGCCGCGCGGCGCGGCAAGCCCGCGAGGAGTTAGTCGGAGTCAACCGCCGAATCAGCGAGCTCGCTGACCAGTTGGCGGCACTGCTGGATCGGCGCGATACCATTCACAACTACACAGGCTTCAGCTCGAAAACGCACTACCACATCCTGGATATTCTGCGCGAAGCGTCGGAGCACAATGGTCTATACGAGAGCTACGTGAAGAAAGACGTGGATCGTCTGCAGTATCACGATTTCAAGTACTGGCCAGCTTTGAGTGAGGTGGTTCAAGCTATTGGTGCAGATGCCGAGATGGCTGAGGTCACTGCCAACGATCCGGTAACAGCGGCTGCTACGGAAAGTCGGAAATCAGGGCGCTCGGACTTTGTTAAGGCGTTCCTGGCTCGTGTTGATGACAACAGAGTGAGGGAGTGCGGCTTTATTCCCAACGATTTCAGCCTCACTGATAGTGGCTTGGCATCGCTAGTAAACTGCGGGCTGGATTTGGCTTTTGATGAGCTGGTGGACGGCGACTTCATCAAGCGGTTTCGGCAGCGGCAACGCCAAGCGAAGAAGGCCTGATTGCATTCGGGCCAGCTCAGCATGTCCCAGGTCGGTGTGTCCGGTGAATGCTTGCATGTTGGCCCGGCTGGCCAGATTAGAGGGGGCGGATGCTAGCTATCAGTCCGTTGTGAGACCGTCATGACTTGGCTGCATCAGTCCAGCGCTGATAGCTCTGTTCGGCATGGCCTGGGTTATCGAGCTTCGGTTTTGAACGCAAAGCGAACGCCTTATCAGCTAACACCTCCAACCGTTCAGCTGCCTTGGGCAGCCAACCATTCTTGATTGCCCAGAGCTTGATGTTCTCTGCCGGCTCTTGGTGGTTACGCGAGCGCAAGATTCGAAGGATGCGTTTGGCGTGATCCTCGTCGGAGGCGTTCAGGACGCTGTGAGCCCGATTGACTATGGCTGTCAGAGACGTCATTGCTTGTTCAACGATCGGGTCAGTAATGAGTTTTGGCGCTGGCTTGGCGGACTTGCTAGGCTTGCCCAGCACTCTGGGTGACCAGGTCTTTACCCAGTCGTCGATCGCATCGGGTGTCCACGGGATCGCCACAACGGCCACCAAGTTCTGCAGCGAGTCGATTTTGTCCATCATGTCCTGGCTGGCAAGCACGGCAATCAGCACGGATGGTTTGGATACCCATTGCAATGTCTTCTTCGTTTCGCAGCGCATCTGGGCGCCGCTGGGCAGCTTCACCGGTTGTCCTTTGACCAGCGCGTTGTGCACGGTCGCACCTAGCGCTTTATGAAGGGCGCCAGAGGTGAGTGACGCTTTGGCAGGTACTAGGAAAATGACTTCGAGCATACTCGATGCCTCACAGAGACGATCTGCAACCCCGACGGCGGTCAGAATATGCACATGGCTTCGGCTGGTGTCGGGTAGGAGTACCCGTTGTACGTTGGGCATGCGTTCATCCTTTGAGAAAACGGTGGTCACGAGTTTGAACCAGTTCAGGTTTTCGGAGCTTGTCCCGCTTCGCTGCAGAGATCAAGCGGTGGGCTCGCGTACCTCTTGTACACATACTTCCAAGCGGGGAGCTCTCATTGTGTTTGCCATGATTTGCGAACCGGTAAGCGAAATGCGGCTTTGCGGTATCGAGCACCAGTATCAGCTGGGCCGATTCCGTCTCTGAGCGGGCGCATCTCATCGTCTAGGCGGTGACCAGGAGTGCATTGATGCTAATCACTGAAAATGCTCACGCACGAAACAGTCGCGACTTTCGGGTCAAATCGCGCCATTTCGGCAACTTCTTCAGCTTCCCGTGGGCAAGGAAGGGGCTTCATTATCTTTCGCCATGTCCAGAATGTTCTGCCTGACCTGATCTTCACATTTGTGACATGCAAAATACTTGATTCTCTCCATGTCTCCCGTGACGTACTCACCGCATCTCTCGCAGGTAACCGCTCCCCAGCCTCGGTCAAAGCAAGACACACAGCTCCACATCCCTTCAATGAAAAATACCGATGGTTGGGGGGCTGACATTTATGGCAGGATGCGATGTGTGGCCCGTCACCCTCACACCAATCGTCCCCTCCGGGAAAGCAGCTTGAACAAAGGTCGATCAGGATGTCGGTCGTGATCTCGAAGCCGCAGCCTGTGCAGACGTCTCCACCCGGCTGGAAAAATTTGAAAGGCGTGGCGCATTCTGGGCAGGGTATTTCTGCGTCACAGGGAACTACGGTGGTGTCTTCCACCCCGCAGACCATACAGGCGTAGTCAGTGCCCCATGAATGGGTCTCGCCAACAATTGCGGCAGGCATATGGCAATGACTGCAGGGAACGATTTTTTTGCCTTTCTTCTCTTGGATTTCGATTTGAGGCTTCAGGATCTCAAATCGCGCTTTGATGAACTCGCCCTGACGCATCATGCGCTGGTTGAGCACCTGTAGCTCCACTGCATACGGTTGAAACACCCCTCCCCATAGTCCAGTCAGGAGCGCATGCAGGTAGTGCCAAGATGCCCACGCCTCGGCAATCACGCTGGCTTGCGTCTTGCTCGGATTATCCATACCTGAATGTGCGAAATGGACAATCTGATTGCGGTGCTCGCCTAGGGCCTTGAAATTGTCAGAGGCGTTCCTGTCGATTTTCTCACCAAGAATTGATGGGATTCGGTTCAGCGCGTCATCGAGGTAGACGGAGAGAAAATCCCCTACGGCAAGGTTTTGGAGATCGCCGGTCTCGGGCTTTGAAAGCATGAGTGTCCAGTGCTCTTTCATGAGCCGGGCTTTCAGGAACAGCTCGATCGCCGTGTACAGGTCGACAATGGCATTCTTGGGTTTGTGTTGGAGATGATCGATGGAGGTATTCACGAAGCCCAAGGCGTTTCGCACCAGTGCATCGAAAAGCTCTTCTTTCGTCCGTCGTTCCTGTTTCAACCACCTGCGTCCCATAACCCCTCACCGTGTCTGTCTTGGTTGCATTGTGCGATTGTAGGATCGAGTTCACGCTGATGGTAGCGCCATAGTGGTCGAGACCGGTCTGCGTGGGGGGAGTTCCAGGAGCTCGTGCAACCACCAGGCAACCCTCGGCAGGCGCTCTGCACCGGTCAGCTGAGAATTTCCAGAAAAGGCTTTTTGTCCACGATTGCCGCATGGGATTTTGCTTTCAAGAAATCAACCAGGTCGCCTTGGCGCTGGAGCAGGTTCACTATCTCTTCCAGGGTGCACAGGAAGTTTGTCCTCAGGTTCAGGAACTCAGCGCATTCGGCCACTGCGGATTGAGTGAATCGGCTATTGGAAATGAAAATTCCCGACACGTTTGCTCGGCTCATGACTCGCACCAGGTGCGATCCAAAATCGGCCACACCCACGGGATCTTTGAGCCACTTCATCTCGATCAGATGGATCGTACCCTCCAGTTCGATGACGCCGTCGATTTGCTCTAGGGCGACAGAGCCTTCTGGGGTAGTTCGTACGAAGTTTTCTCGGACATGGATGTCGTAGGCCTTGAAGAGATCATTGAGCACGCTTTCCAGAAGTCGACCGCGTTCCTGGGGCTGCTTGTCCATGCCGAAAAGGGTGAATAGACGGTTTTTGACGTCCTCGATCTCATTGCGCTTTCGTGCGGTCTTCTGCTGAGCCTCACGGTGAGCCGCCTGCGCCTCGTCACGCTCGGCTTCTCGCTCTTGCTGCATGCGAGTGAAGGCATCCTTCTTGTTCACGGCTTCACGGACGCTTGCCACCAGTCCCTTTGCTTTCAGGCGATCGTTATCCCAACAGGATTCGAAGTCTTCAAACTCGACGACTCTGCGGATCACCCCGCGACGTGGGCCTAGCCCGATGTCGCCACGTGTATTTAGGCGTGTTAGCACTGTGCGTGCGATCTCGAACTTGGAAATCGATTCAGGCGAGGTGCGTAATGTCGCGATAACGCCTGCCAGGTCAGCCGGCTCGACTCCCGCACCCTGGAAGAATAGGATGACGGACTTCTTTGATCTGACCAGCCGAGGGATGGTCTCGATCAATAGTTCCAGGAGGTCTGCCGGGTAGTGAAACTGCTCAGCCATGAACGCTCTCGTTTTCTGTAACCCTTCCGATGGCCCGCGCGCGGAGCCCATTACGCCTACCATCATGGCGTCAGATAGCTGGAAGGTAAATCCCACCCTGAAAGGGCGCAGCGCAATTTTGTGTGAAGCGTTGCCACGTGGCGCTCACGCAGGCAGGTGAGGGCGCTCGAAATATCTTGGGAGCGCCACTCCATGCAGTCTGCAAGGTGCTCGTATGGGGCATGGCGACACCTGTATGTCAGATTTTGGCGATCTGAGATTTCACGGCCAGCGTCAGGGTTAATCGGTTGGCAAGTCCATCTCGAAAGTGCACTCATTTTTTGTCGGACGAATAGCGCCGTCCGCACCCTCATAGCGCTTGCTAAGGCAGGCTGAATCCTATTGTAAAGAGTTTATGTGCATAAAATTCGGCTTTCCTGCGTCTAAAAGCAGCCTTTGGTATACCTGAATGTCAGTTTGTTACAAATTGGATCCGGTGCTTGAATTCGTCACTTTTCTTCGGCGATGATGGCACTTCAATATGTAAGGAGTACGTGATGTCGTCTGCAGCTGTCAAAATCGAACAACCGGCCCCTTCGGCCATTCGCCAACGCCTGTCGAAAGGTCAAAGCACCAACCCGGCCATCCAGCGCCTGCGGTCGCGTGTGCTGACTGAGTCGGATGTCGGCCAGGTCATCACCAGCTATGACCGTATGCACCACCGTCACAACCGTTCGTGAGTCGCCTGCATGGACGCCGCTAAGTTCTCGTCGTTTCTGGTAAAAGTGGCATCGCGGTGCAACCTCGATTGCGATTACTGCTACGTCTACCATCACGCGGATCAGAGTTGGCGCTCCATGCCCAAATTTCTTTCCGCCGAACACCGCAGGGCATTTACCAGGCAACTCGCGGAATACGTGATCCAAAGTGATCTGAAGCATTGCGCGGTAATTTTGCATGGCGGAGAGCCACTGCTGGCAGGCGCTCAAACACTGGCAGACTTTGCGGCGCTTCTGCGCCAGAGCTGCTCGATCCCTGTTGACGTCAGTTTGCAAACCAATGGGTTGCTGCTGACTGACGAGGCAATTCAGATTCTGGCAGCTGCGGATATAGGTGTCTCGCTGAGCTTGGACGGGCCAAAAATCGCCAATGACAGGCATCGCTTGACGCGCAAGGGCGCTCAAGCTTCGATCAAACAGAACAAGCGCTCATTCGTCTTCAGAACTACCCCTCTGTTTTCGCAGGTGTCATCGCTGTCGTTGACACCTCGACCAGTGCAGTTGAACTCTTCGAATACTTCAACCAATTCAAAATTCCACGGCTGGATTTTCTATTGCCCGACGCACACTGGCTTCACCCACCTCCCGGGCGTAATCAGGATCCGGGTGTGTATGAGCAGTGGCTGGTGAATGCGTTCGATGTTTGGTTCGACGAGTATCCACACATCCCGCTTCGCACCTTTGAGGCATTGCTCGATGTGTGTGCGGGGCTGCCTTCTGGAACTGATGCGTTTGGCTTTGGCGATGTGAGTTTGCTGTCTATCGAAACGGACGGCAGCTATCACGATCTTGACGTATTGAAGGTCACCCAGGATGGCGCCACCCGATTGGTTGGCACCGTCCTGGATACCTCTATTTCAGAAGTGGCTCAATCATCGGCGATAGAGCAGCACCGACGCTACTTGCGCAAAGAAGGTTTGTCACAGGTGTGTCAATCGTGTGCGATCGTCGACATCTGCGGTGGCGGCTCGCTTCCTCACCGTTTCGGCCAGGACGGGTTCGCCAATCCCACGGTGTATTGCAACGAAATGAAGCGGTTGGTGGGCCACATCACCGAGCGCCTAAACGAGCACCTGAATGAGGATTGGCAGGTCGAAGAGCAGATACCGCTTCCTGACACGTTCGACCTTGTCCAATTTGAGTTGGCTGAGACTTCAGAGGCCCACCTTGGATGGTTGTGTGCTGGCGCCGATGCCGACGCAGTGCAGGGCCTGCAGGGGGCACTGGATCTTTACCTTGATGATCCCCGTACGATTCAGCTGCGCTCGCTGGACGATGTGGCGTTCGCGCGCAAGGCACAGCAGCCAGGTGCTATCGCCTGGGCAGGTGCTGCCATCGCTCAAAGCCGGGGGCATGCGTTGCTAGCTGTAGATGGGGAAGCCATCACGGTAAGTTCCGACTATATGGACAGGCTGCTCATTGACACGCAGCAGCACGATTGTGCTGGGTTCGCAGTCGCAGAGGATGATCTGTGGCTAAGGGCGCCATTTGGCACCGCCATCTATTTTGAAGGGGATGAGCTCGCAACGGCTGGTCGGGCTTTGGTTCAGCAGGCAATGGAGATCGTTAAGGCATGGCGCCCTGCGCTTGCCTCGGAAATGGAGGCTGCCTGCAGTGCTATCCAGTTCATCCGTGACCCCAGCGCAGACCCGCGCAAGATCGTTTCCTTCAGCGACAACTCTGTTCCTGGGGCTTTGTACGTCTCGATTTCGCAAGGTGATCGACTAATCGACACTTACGACCTGGCGGACTCCCTGATTCATGAGCACCGCCATCAGAAGCTCTACCTCTTGGAGCGATATGCCCCTACGGTTGAGCGTACTACCGCACAGGTTGTCTCTCCATGGCGTGAGGATCTGCGTCCACCCTCAGGTCTGCTTCATGCGGTATTCGTATTCGTGGAGCTCAGGCGCTTCTGGCTTTACGTCCGTGAGCACGGCCCTGCCGAGTTTAATTCGCGGGCCATTAACCAGATCGCAGATACCGACCAGCACCTTCGGCAGGCATTCGAAACGCTCAAGGAATGCCCGCTGACGGATATGGGGCAACGCTTGGTCGACGTGTTGCGCAGTGCATCCAGAGAAGGGATAACGTCAGATGAGTTCGCCGCTAACCGTTCCGTTGTCCAGCCTGTCGGCTGATTTACATCAGAGACATGCGCAGCTTCGAGACTACTTCTGTGACAAGGACGCGTTAGCTACCTGCGTTGATGAGCAGTGGGTCTTGGCTCTGAATTGGTCGGATGATCCATACCGCTATGTCGATCCTCGGCTTGATGAAGGGTTGGCTTGGTGGGGCTGTGATATCCAGTACCAGGACATGGCCTTGGCCCGTAAGCGCAGAGGGAGGGTATTGTTAGCGCTCAACGACACGTGGACATTGGAAAGTTGGAGCGAGTGGCTGGCGAGAACGCTGCAGCACCAAAGCATCACCGTGCTTCATGTCGATGATCATAAAGATCTGGGTGCCCCCCGTATTTTTAACAGGCCAGATGGTTGGCTTGATCCCATCGTCAAGCAACCCGTTGACCTGCATGAGCCGCATTCGGTAGCCAGTGCAATCATGAGTGGCGCTCTGGGCATGGGGAGCTTCCTCACGCCTTTTTTGCATCAGTATCCGGACACCGATGTGCGCCATCTCTGTCAGGCCCCAAAATGTGTCCGCACCATCGATTCGCGGATCACTCTGGAGTCGATGGCCGATACCTTGCTCGACCCTTCGGCCTACCGTCCTGCTATCTCACTGGTCTCAGATAAGGAGGGGGCTGGACGAGGGCGGTATCGGTTTACTAATGACCTTGATGCGTGGCTTGAAAGTCTTTCGGAGGATAACGCACCCATCCTCCTCCACGTGGACATGGATTACTTCTGCAACCGGTACGATGGTGACAGTGATCATATTGAGCGCCCAGGCCCATTGAACGATTCATTGCCCCAAGTTCTGAGTAGGATCGACGCACTGACCAGTGCGTTGCACCGGCACGGCTTGATTGATCGTCTCGCAGACATCGTGATCGCATTCTCTCCTGGATTCTTCCCGGCTGAATTCTGGGCTGAAAGCTGTGATCGACTTCTTGTTGGCCTGGGAGAGCTACCGTGGCGCGAACAGTGAGTACTCCAAGAGCCAAGGCTACTGCGCGTAAAACTCCGAAGCCTCCAGCGGTCAAGGCCAAATCGAAGCACGGGCCTGTGCCATTCGAGACGCTGGAGTTCGTTCGCACCCCAGGAAGCCGTGAGCGAGGAGGTGGCCCAGGTGGAGAAGCATGGATCATCTCAGCCGAGGGGAAGCGTGCGGGAATCGCCTATATCAACTTGGTCGAGGACGTAGTCCGTGGCCGCTATGCCTCATTCCATGTCTTTTTGAATCGACCGAGTCAAGGACGGCAGATTGGACGCGCTGCTTATCAGTACTGCTGCCTGAACAGCCAATACGATGTCATCTACGCGCACATGCGCAAGTCCAACCTGGCGTCTCGCAAGGCGGCTGAACATGCCGGCTTTGAGAAGGCTACGGTGGCTGGTGATACCCAGCTCGTCCTTGTCTGGCATCGAAATGCTGTCCAAGCTGTCAGGCCAGCGAGCTCTAAAGTTTCTGGTTCTGCCACACACTCTGAGAGCCCGCCCGAGCGCGGCTTACAGGCACAGACTTCCACAGGAGTCAGCGATCCCAATGAGAAACCGATGAGCTCAATAGACCTGCAGTTTGATGAGAAAAGTAACGATGTCCTCATTTGGAACGGCCAAGTTGTCATGTCGCGTACCGAAGAGGAATATTTCAAAGCACTCTTTTCCAGGCTCGCGCACCTTCAGCCTCGCACTGTTCTGGAAATCGGTTTTGGCCTGGGCATCTCCGCTGCGTTGATTCAGCAATATTTCAAGCCTGATCGGCACGACATTTTTGAAATAGAAACCAGCATCTATCAGGATCTGTTGACCTTCTCACAGCATCATCCGTCGGTGCGACCGTTCTGCGGTAATTGGAACCAATGCCATATTGAAGAGCGCTACGACTTCATTTTCTTCGATCCGTTTGACTATCACCCGGACGAGAAGGGAGGAGAAAGTGCTGTCGGAGAGGAGTCTCAGCTGGCACGGCGGGCTACTAGGGCTCAGAAAATGCGAGCGCTGCTCAATCCTGGAGGTGTCCTATGTCATCCCCATTTCGGCGATGGAGATGTGCCGGAGCTTCCTGGTTTCTCTACCGTTATTGTCGAACGGATAAAAGTGTCGCCCATTCGGATGGCGGACGAGACGCTGTGCGATGATGTGGCGATTGTCTATCACAAGCCTAAAGCGTGACGGCTGTGGCAGCGCAATCAGTGTTCGACATACTTGATAAGGTTGACCGGGGCTAGCTCAGCGAAGCCCCGGTCGTGATTTCTTGCTAGACCGGCGATGTCAGATCGTTGTGAGACCAGACGTAATTCACTCCGTAGCCTTTGTGGGGTGCTCAGCAGCAGCCAACAGATAGAAGGCAGCGACCAGCTCCGGGGCTGGGTCGACCTCATGGATTACCAGATCTTGAGCGTACCGAACCAAGAAACCGGTAAGGACATCCGCGGCCTAGATCCCCAGAGATTCCTCCGAGCGTCCGATGGTCATTTCTGCCTGTTCCAGAAACCGGTAGTTTGCTGTCGGTGAGATCTC
This sequence comes from Steinernema feltiae, assembly GCA_007213375.1. Classification (NCBI taxonomy): domain Eukaryota; kingdom Metazoa; phylum Nematoda; class Chromadorea; order Rhabditida; family Steinernematidae; genus Steinernema; species Steinernema feltiae. Next base: position 17,320 of record MQUG01000135.1, read on the forward strand.
GCGCTCCGGAGTGGCGTCTTCAGCGGCTTTCTTGGCCGAGAACAGTATATCGTCGAACTGCGTCTGCACATCATGGACGATCTTCACCCGCTTGATGCTCCCGTCATGCGCATGATTGATGCGGGCGTAGAGGTGTAGTGGTCAACTGATCCCGGACACTGAATTGAGTTTTTCCTCTGCGACCGCAGGCGGTAGCCCTTCGTTGAATTGATGCGGTCGCCGCCAGTTGTACCGCTCCATCAAAAACCGACTGATATCTTGCTGTGCCAGCACAGCGCTCATGTAGCCCACCGTCGGTATCCATTCAGTCTTCAGGCTGCGAAATAACCGCTCCATCGGCGCGTTGTCGTGGCAGTTGCCGCGCCGACTCATGCTCTGCGTGAAGCGGTATCTCCATAGTCTCTGGCGGAAACTTCGGCTGCCGTATTGGCTGCCCTGGTCGCTGTGAAACAGCACATTCTGAGGCCGGCCACGCTGCTCATAGGCCATATCCAATGCCTTGATCACCAGGTCGGCATCAGGCTTGGCTGAGAACGCCCAACCTACAACACGCCGGGCACAAAGGTCGATGACAGCCGCCAGATAGTGCCATTGGCCTTCAGCCCAGACGTACGTAATGTCACCGCACCAGACTGTGTTCGGGGATGCCACGCTGAACCCGCGATCAAGCACGTTCGGGATATCAGGCTGCTCCACGGTAGCCTTTTTGTAGGCATGGGAGCCCGGCTGTTTGCTGATCAAGTTCAGCTCGCGCATCAACCTACGTACCTTGAATCGCCCGATCTGCATGCCGTCCTCTTTCATCATCAGCATGATGCTCCGGCTGCCCGCAGCGCTTCGGCTTTGCGTAAACAACTCGTTCACGCGGCTACGCAAGAATACTCGTTCGGCATCCGGATACCGACGTTTCCGGCAGTACGCGTAGTAGCAAGATCGGGTGACATCAAATACCGAGCACAACAGATCAACAGGCTCTTGAGCCCGCAGTTGATCGATTAACGCGAACGCTCGTGTTCCTCGGCCATCAAGAGCGCGGTGGCCTTTTTTAAGATCGATTTTTCCCGTTCTAGCCGATTGATACGGGCTTCGAGTTGCTGGATTTTTTGCTGCTCAGGTGTCAGAGCCTTGCTGGTGGGAGTAACACCGCTACGTTCTTGCTGAAGCTGGCTCACCATCGACGAAGCGCCGATTCGACCAATCCGAGCGAACGGGCGGCTTCGATATGGCTGTAGCCTTGGTCGAGCACCAGGCACGCAGCCTCGCGCTTGAACTCAGGGGTAAAGGTACGACGTTGCTTGGTCATCAGACACCTCTCTATGGCGAGCATTCTCGCCTAAATGGGTGTCCGGTTTCATTAGACCACTACAGGCTAGGTGAGCGCGCAAACCCTAGTCGAGGTGAGGCATTTGTATTTGGTCACACGTTAGCGGAGCAAATAAGCGGGCAGTTGGAGGCGGGCTTGCTACTAACAGGCTTCGAAGAAGCTTTTCAGCCGGTGCCCCGATTTCTGATCGACAACTACATGCCAACATTCATCGCAACGTGTTCCGTCAAGCCGAGGTAGCTTTTGTCTGGCCCCGCTAAAAGTGCGGAGCCAGCAACATCCGGTCTTTGCAATGACATTCGATACGTTCAAATCTCTCTGGCCACGCCCTTGGCCCTGATACCGAGGTCGTGGCACCTGCCTGTCTTCCGCAAGCTCCATGAGCTGCTCAGCGCACAGCGGTGCGTCGAGCATCTGGCGCGAGGCGGAATCATTGAATAGGGGTGATATGCTTTGCCGCTGACCAAACAGGGAGCGTGGCAATGGGGTGGAGAAGCAAGCTGGTAGCGCTCAGGCAGAGGTTCACGCGTCGGCAGCGGTTAGTTGTTGGTGGCGGCGTGTTTGTGGTCGCCCAAGTGGGCTCTTTCTCGTACCCGAGCCAATACTGGCTGTACCTGGTGATCTTCGGGGTTATCGTCCTGAGCAGCGCCTGGTCACCCGAACTGCACCGGAAGCGTTGATGCTCTGACGGGCAGCGTCGTCATTGAAGCACTCGCCAGCTCTTGGTAGGCCCGCTAATTGGTCTGGCTACGAGTGCCAGCCCGCCCGCACCGAACATCGCTGTCGAGGATGCTGGCCTCACTGTAAGCGATGACCCGGCGCACAACCAGTAGTGCTGCCTGGTAGATAGGCACTATTTTTCTCTCTGAAAAAGTTAGCCGCGCAAAATAATCGGGCTGTTTCGTGCACTATTTTTTCAAGGCGCTCAGGTGCGTGACGAGTGAACGATGATTGGCGGGTGGGCTGATCAGGGCCTAAAAAGAAAACTTGCGAGCAGGCCATGGCGGCCTGCTGCAATAACAGTCAGGAGTAGCGAGTGCAATAGTGTTTTTTACTTTACAGCTTTTCTGGAGGGCTACTCTTTTTACGGTGCTTTCTGGCTTTTAAGATGCACTCCGGCAGCTTTCGCAGCGCCATCCCTTGTAACTTTCGGCTTTTTCAAGCGCTGCAACCAGATCACGACCGGCTATCGTGTTTTGGCAGTTGTTGTGTTTTTCGTTTGGTTTTCTCATCCCCTCGCATTGTTTCTTCAGGAAGGGGCTCACCACCGCCTGCTGCCTTGACGTAAGCGCTCTGAACCCCTTGTCTACGGCTAGCTGGGCGTAGCTTTGTACGCTCGGCTTTTCACCTTGGAATGCGTTCTGCGCGATAAGGGCCGAGAAAATCTCTCGCTCGATAGTCATTCGTTAATCCTTTATTCAACCAACAAGTTTGCTCATGTTTTTATTATTCTGAGCAATGCGAAAGCATACGTTACCATCGGGTGAGGTTTTATTGAACTGGGTTTCCATCCAGCTATAAAAACGCACGGCTTCACATTTTTTGGTCAATAAAGGTTGGGTTCCTGGTATTTAAAATATTTCAACAGGTCATTGTTACAATTTATTTCTTGTTCAAAAAAAAGTTTCGCTCCCACTTTAATGGGGTCGTGCACCGTGTAAGTTTCCTGCCTTTCCCACTAAGTTTTACGGTGACGACACGCCTTATGAGTTTTTATGAAGTTCCGCGATTTCCTGTGCCGGGCTGCCACTGAGTGCGCAGCTCGTGGGGAACACCCGCCCTGCCGATTTCAGTTGCAGGTCGTGCAGGTCCTTCGTCAGCCCCTGGTTCATCGCCACAAGCTTGGCAATGTTCCTGCGCGCCTTGCCCAGCTCTCGGGTCAGGTATTCGGCCTCATTCGTAATGAGCACCACCTGGTGCTTCCACATCTCCAGCTCAGTGGGCGCTCCGAAGCCGTCAAAGTCTTCAATGTCTTGGGTCATTTCCGCCACCATATGGATACTGTTTGCATATACAGTAATCCAGTCGGGCGAGCACAGCGAGCCGAGGCGACGAATTGCACGGGGAGGGGATTTTTCGGTCGGCAGGACGCCGGAACAGGGGTGAGAATCGCTTTCAGAACGCCAGCGGCGCCACTTGCAGCATGCGGCCTGTCGCATGCCGAGTTATCGCCAGCACCACGCCCCTTCAGTCATGTTCCATCTGAACATACTCCAGCATCTTCTGGCTCCCATCCAGAATGTCACTGCAGATCGCCAGGCGAGCCGCCGCACCATCGCGCTGCTTCAACGCCTCCAGCACATCCCAGTGATGATCAATCGCCATGCGCTCGTTGAACCCGCCGTAGGCCCGGGCAATCAGCGGCCCGGTACGCATCCACAACCCATCCAGCAGGCTGACCAGCACCGGCATATCGGCGATTTCCGCCAACCTGAAGTGAAACTCGTGGTTGAAGGTCAGCGCGGACCTCAAGTCATTGTCCTTGATCGCCACCAGGTTGTTCTGAATGCAGGTTTGCAGCCGCGCCACTTGCTCCTCGGTCGCCAGCGATGCAGCTGTTTCGGCCGCCAACCCCTCGAGCGAGAGCCGGATGCTCCTGATCTCCAGGTACTGCTTGGAAGTCAGTACCGGCACACGAATGTCCCGCGGTGTCTTCAGAACCAGCGCCTGCTCCTTTGCCAGTTGAAGAATCGCGTCCCGCACTGGTGTGACACTCGTACCCAGCTGTTCGGCAAGGTCGCGTATGCGCAGCCGGTCGTTAGGCTGGAAGCGCCCTGTAATCAGGGCTTCGCGCAGCAGGCCATAGATACCGCTGCCAAGGTAGGAGTGTTTCAGGTGCTCAATCGGATAATTCATCGCGTACTCGTGTGCGGCACAGGCCCGGCGGGAGAGGGGAGGCTACCGGCAGCGATTATCGAGTAACTCAAACATGTTGCCCACCGTTTACATGGATTTCTGCGCCATTGACGTACGAAGCGCCCTGCGTGCAGAGAAAATGCACCAACGCCGCGACTTCCTCGGGCTTGCCCATGCGTTTCATCGGGATCGATCGCTCCACGATCAGCTCGGTGCCAGCGGACAGGATGGAGGTGTCGATCTCCCCCGGGGCGATCGCGTTCACCCGAACCCCATAGGGCCCGAAGTCATGCGCCATCTCGCGCGTCAGCGCCGACAGCGCCGCTTTGGAGCAGGCATACGCCACCCCTGCGAACGGGTGCACCCGCGAACCGGCAATGGAGGTGACGTTGATCACCGAGCCCTTTGCCGCCTTGAGCTCCTCGAACAACCCCCGCGCCAGCAGGGCCGTCGAGAAGATGTTCACGTTGAACACGTTCAGCCAGGTCGAGTAGTCGGACTCCAGCACCCCCAGTCGCCCACCATCCGGGCCTTTGGGTGAAACGCCGGCGTTGTTGACCAACGCATCCAGCCGCCCCCCGAGTTTTTCCCGGATTTCCGGAAGCCTGCGCTGTATGTCCTCCACGCTCCCCAGGTCGAGGTGAATGTGGTTGGCGATGCCTTCGGCCCAAGGGCAGCCTTCGCCCAGGTCCTGCCTCGAGGCGGTAAACACGCGCCAACCCGCAGCACTGAAATGTTTCACGGTGGCGTGGCCGATGCCCCGGCTGGCACCGGTGAGAAGCAGCGTACGTTGATCGGTCATGGCGGGTTCCCTGTTCATTGGTGAGGGCAAGTGTAGCGTAAAATATGATGCATCATATTTATTATGTGTTTTAATGCGTCCCGTCCCCACCGGGGAAGCGTCACGTTCGATCGATTGCTGCCACTACAAGAAAACTGCCATCCCTTTAAAGCTGCCCACGACCCGTAGCTGACCTGGAGAGACGCATGAATAAGAAAATCGCAGCTGTACTTTTGCTCGCAACCATCGCAAGCCCGCTGTATGCCGCTGAAAAGCTGACCGTGGTGTCCTTCGGCGGCAACAACCGCCAGGCGCAGGAGAAGGCGTTCTACAAACCCTTCACCGCCCAGACCGGCGTGGCCATCACCGCCGACGACTACAACGGCGAAATGGCCAAGATCAAGGTGATGGCCGACACCGGCAAAACCAGCTGGGATGTGGTGGAGGTCGAATCGCCCGAGCTCATCCGTGGTTGCAGCGAAGGGGTGTTCGAACCGCTGGACTGGAGCCGGATAGGCAACAAGGAAGACTTCATTCCTGCGGCCGTCAGCGACTGTGGTGTCGGCATCTTCATCTGGTCCACCGTGCTGACCTACGACCCCAACAAACTCGCCTCCAGCCCGCAAGGCTGGGCCGACTTCTGGGACCTGAAGAAGTACCCCGGCAAGCGCGGTCTGCGCCGCGGCGCGAAGTTCACGCTGGAGTTCGCGCTGCTCGCCGATGGGGTAGACAACAAGGACCTCTACACGCTGCTGGGTACTGAAGAGGGTGTCAAACGTGCGTTCAAGAAGCTCGATGAAATCAAGTCCAGCATCCAGTGGTGGGACTCCGGCGCGCAGCCGCTGCAATGGCTGATCGCCGGTGACGTGGTCATGACCTCCGCCTACAACGGCCGTGTCACCTCTGCCCAGGAGGAAGGCCAGTCGTTCGCGATGCAATGGAATGGCAGCCTCTACGACCTCGATCACTGGGCCATCGTGAAAGGGGCGCCGAAAAAGGAACTGGCCGAGCGCTTCATCGCGTTCGCCAGCGAGCCCATGCAACAGAAGAACTTCGTCGAGGCCATCCCCTACGGGCCCAGCAACACCGGCGCGATGGACCTGCTGGACAAGCGCGTGGGCGAAAAACTGCCCACTGCCCCGCAAAACCTGAAAAACGCCCGTGCCACCGACGCCGAGTTCTGGATCGACCACGGTGAGGACCTGGAGGAACGCTTCAACGCCTGGGTCAACAAGTGATGCATGGCGCCCCTGAAACCGGGGGCGCCATTCAAAGGCCGTATAAGGATGCCAGTCATGCCCCTTGAAAACCTGGCTGTCGATGACAGCCTGCTCGAAGCTGCTCCGGCACAGGTCACCGATGCGCAGGCGTGTGCAGTGCTGCGCCAGCAATTCGGTTTGACCGGCACGCTCGAAAAACTGGGCGGCGAGCGCGACCTCAATTTCCGCGTGATGCTCGAAGACGGCTCATCCCGGTTGTTCAAGCTCTCCCACCCGCTTGAAAACCCCGATGTGGTCGACTTCCACAACCAGGCGATGCGAAGAATCGAGCTTCGCGATCCCGGGCTTGCGGTTCAGCGCGTGCACCCCTCGCTTGAGGGCCAGTACGCCACCTTCGTCGAGATCGACGGGCAGCGCATGCTGGCGCGGCTGCTGTCCTTCGAAGATGGCATGCCCCTTCACTGCGTGAGTCACCCCACACCGACGTTTCGCCGGGTCATCGGGCAGTCCATCGCCCGGCTTGACGTGGCGCTGCAAGGGTTTGCCCACCCCGCCGCCGGGCATGCGCTGCTGTGGGACATGCAGCACGCCGCGCACCTTCGACCGCTGCTGGTGCACATCGAACCCGGCCCCGGACGAAGCCTGGTGCAGCGCAGCCTCGAGCAGTATGCGTCGGTGGTGGTGCCCAGCATCCCCGGGCTGCGCAAGCAGGTCATTCACAATGACACCAACCCGCACAACATCATCGTGGATGCCCACAACCCCGATGTGCTGCGCAGCATCCTCGATTTCGGTGACATGGTGCATGCGCCCCTGGTCAACGAGGTCGCGGTTGCCGCTTCCTACCACCTTGGGCAGGTAGGCGATGTACTGGAGCCGGCCCTGGATGTGATTGTCGGCTACCACCAGTGCAACCCCCTGAACCAGCAGGAGCTGGCGCTGCTGCCCGAGCTGCTGGCCACGCGCCTGGCGTTGGCCCTGTGCATCAACTCCTGGCGCGCCGAACTGCATCCGGACAATCGCCAGTACATCCTTCGAAACACCCAGCGTGCCTGGGCAAACCTGAAGGCACTGTCGGCGCTGTCTCGTGCTGAAACAGAAGACCGAATTGCTTCGGCCTGCCTGCGAGCAAATCGAGCATGAGCATGATCAACGGCTTCACGTCAGCCGACGCCACCCGGCTTTCGGCATCGCAGCGACGCCTGATCGAGCGCCGCGAGCGGCTACTGGGCCCGGCATACCGTCTGTTCTACGAGCGACCGCTGCACACTGTTCGAGGGGAGGGCGTATGGCTCTTCGACGAGCAGGGCCGTCGTTACCTGGACGCCTACAACAACGTTGCCTCCATCGGTCACTGCCATCCCCGGGTGGTCGAGGCGATGCATCGGCAGTCGCAGGTGCTGAACACGCACACCCGTTACCTGCAGGAGGGCATTCTCGACTATGCCGAGCAGTTGCTCGGTACCTTCACCGATGACCTGGATCGCGTCATGTTCACCTGCTCCGGGAGCGAGGCGAATGATCTGGCGCTGCGTATCGCCAGGCACTGCACCGGTGGCACCGGCGTCATCATCACCCGGTTCGCCTACCACGGCGTCACCGCAGACATCGCCGAGCTTTCACCATCGCTTGGCAGCGCCATGGTGCTCCCGGCGCATGTGCGCACCGTTCGCGCACCTGACGCTTACCGTCTGGGGGCCGAAAACGTGGCGTCGATGTTCGCCGCAGACGTGCGCGCCGCAATCGATGACCTCAAGGCGCACGGCATCCGCCCGGCGGCAATCCTGCTGGATGGCATCTTCTCCAGCGACGGCGTGCTGCCCGGGCCGGCGGGCTGTATCGCTGAAGGTGTGGCGCTGGCCCAGGCCGAAGGCCTGCTGTACATCGCCGATGAGGTACAGCCGGGTTTTGCGCGTACCGGCCTTAACATGTGGGGGTTTACCAGGCACAACGTGCGCCCGGACCTCGTCACCCTCGGCAAGCCCATGGGCAATGGCCAGCCCATTGCCGGCATCGTCGGGCGCTCCCAGGTGGTCGATCACTTCGGCAGGAGCATGCGCTACTTCAATACCTTTGGCGGCAACCCGGTCTCGTGTGCGGCAGGTCAGGCGGTGCTGGACGTGATCCGCGAAGAACACCTGCAGCAGAGGGCCCATCACATTGGCAGCTACCTGCTGGACGGCCTGACACGGCTTGCCCAGCGCCATCAAATGATCGGCGACGTCAGGGGGGCCGGCATGTTCCTTGGGGTTGAGCTGGTCACCGACCGCGCAACCAGGGCACCCGCAGCCAGGCAGGCCCGCCAGGTGGTCAACGCGATGCGCGAGCAGGGCGTGCTGATCAGCGCCGCCGGTCCGCACCAGAACGTGCTCAAAATCCGTCCGCTGCTGGCGTTTACCCAAGAGCATGCGCAGATGCTTGTGGAAGCGGTCGATACCGCGATGCAAGGGGCTTGTTGAGAAGGCCAGGCCCCTGGTTCCTCAGCCTGCGCCGTGGGCGGCGAGGTTGCAGTATTGCCCCTTGAAGTACAGCAAGGGCTGTGTGGCGGCAGTTTGCTGCAGGTTCAGCGCCTTCACTTCGCCAATCACGATCAGGTGATCACCGGCGACGTGTTCGGCGTGGATCTCGCAATCGAGCCAGTGCAGGCTGCCGGCAATGATCGGGTTGCCCAGTGGCGATGCCTGCCATTGCACGCCCTGCCACTTGTCGGTACCTCGTCGGGCGAACTGGTTGGAGATCCCGGCCTGTTCACCGGACAGGATATTGACCGCGAAGCGGCCTGCCTGGCGGATCCTGGGGTAGCTGGCCGAACCGGCCATCACGCTGAACGACACCAGCGGCGGGCTCATCGACACGCTATAGAACGACTGGCAGGTAAAGCCGACCGGCTCATCCTCGATCTGCGACGTGATCACCGTGATACCCGATGCGTAGTGCCCGAGCGCTTCGCGAAAGCGCAATGGCTCGATGGCAGTACTGGAACGTGACATGGTAGGTCCTGGCTGAAGGGGCGGATCCAAAGGCGGTGGGGAGGGGGCAAGCCGCTCGATCAGCGCTGCAACCCCTCCTGCACCCTTATCGGTTCAAGAGCTCTCTGCGCACGATGTCCGCGCCGGCGCTCAAGGCGTTCAGCTTGCCGCGTGCCACCTCGCGGGGCAGAGGGGCCATGCCGCAGTTGGTGCACGGGTAGAGCTTGTCGGCGTCCACGAACTGCAGCGCTTTGCGCAGGGTGTTGGCCACTTCCTCGGGTGTTTCGATGGCGTGGTTCGCCACATCGATGGCCCCCACCATCACTTTCTTGCCGCGAATCAGCTCGATCAGGTCCATCGGGACATGGGAGTTGTGGCACTCCAGCGAGATGATATCGATGCCGGATTTTTGCAGCTTGGGGAAGGCTTCCTCATATTGGCGCCACTCCGAGCCCAGCGTCTTTTTCCAGTCGGTATTGGCCTTGATGCCGTAGCCGTAGCAAATATGCACGGCCGTTTCACATTTGAGCCCTTCGATCGCGCGTTCCAGGGTGGCCACGCCCCAGTCATTCACCTCGTCGAAGAACACGTTGAAGGCAGGCTCGTCGAACTGGATGATGTCCACGCCCGCCGCCTCCAGCTCTCGGGCTTCCTGATTGAGGATCTTGGCAAATTCCCAAGCCAGCTTTTCCCGGCTTTTGTAGTGGCTGTCATACAGCGTGTCGATCATGGTCATGGGGCCGGGCAGGGCCCATTTGATGGGCTGGCTGGTCTGCTGGCGCAGAAACCTGGCATCTTCGACAAACACCGGTTTTTGCCTGGCAACAGCACCCACAACGGTCGGCACGCTTGCGTCATAGCGGTCACGAATTCTGACGGTTTCGCGCTTCTCGAAATCCACTCCGCTCAGGTGCTCGATAAAGGTGGTAACGAAATGCTGGCGGGTCTGTTCGCCGTCGCTGACGATATCAATGCCTGCGTGTTGCTGTTCCTGCAGGGCCAGGCGCAAGGCATCCTGCTTGCCTTCGAGCAGTTCCTCGCCGTGCAGCTTCCAGGGCGACCAGAGCGTCTCGGGTTGTGCAAGCCAGGACGGTTTGGGCAGACTGCCAGCAGTGGAGGTGGGTAGCAGTTTTTTCACGATAGATGACCTTGTATGTTCTGAATGATCAAAGCGCGTATTGGGCGGACCACTGCTCAAGCACGGTCTGGTAGGGCTTGATGAAGTGCTCTTCGACAAACCTGCCCTGTTCGATGGCCAACTGACTGCGCTCTTCTCGATCGTAGACAATGCGGGTCAACGAGTAATCCTGGTGATTCAAGCTCGGCTGATAGGATCGACCTGCTGCTGAATTCGCGTTGTAGATTTCAGGGCGATAGATCTTCTGGAAGGTATCCATCGTGCTGATGGTGCTGATCAGTTCAAGGTTGGTGTAATCCCCAAGCAAGTCCCCAGCAAAGTAGAACGCCAGCGGTGCCACGCTGTTGGCAGGCATGAAGTAGCGAACCTTCAGGCCCATCTTCCGGAAGTACTCATCGGTCAGGGAATATTCGTCCTGCTGGTATTCGGTGCCCAATACCGGGTGCTGGTTTTCGGTGCGCTGATAAGTCTTGCTGCTCGAAACACTCAGGCAGATGACCGGTGGTTTTTTGAAGTGTTCCTTATAAGTGCTCGAGTTCACGAAATGCTTGAACAGCTTGCCGTGCAGCTCGCCGAAATCATCCGGCGTACTGAACCCCTGCTGGTTCTTGTTGTGCCCCAGCAACAGCACGCTGAAGTCATAATCGCGCACGTACGAGGAGAAGTTGTTGCCTACGATGCCCTCGATGCGTTCGCTTGTTTTGCGATCCACAATGGTGGTCTGCAATATTTCAATCAGCGGCAGGGCGGTGTCCCTGTGCTCGACATCCATGTTCATTTCCACGGAAATGATTTCAAGTTCGACGTTGTAGCGGTCGCCTTTCGGGTTGTCCCAGTGCGCCAGGGCATTGAAACGATTGTCGATCATCGTCAGGGTGTTGCGCAGGTTCTCCTGGCGACGCTGCCCCTCGCCAGGTTTGCGAAGTTGGTGGTCGTGCGGGTGTTTTCAGCGGGGCGATAATGTTCGTCGAAACGAATACGCTTGATCGAGAATGTAAATGCTGTGCTCATTTTAATCGGGTGCCCTGATGGTCCGAGATAAAAACCGAATCTACATTTGCCCTCTTCGGAAAGTTTGATTCGTTGTAGGTTTTTTTGCTCGGGCGTCTTGAAGTGTTCCTTAATTGGGGCGTATTTTATGTCCGGGCATCGAACGAGTTAAATTGAATTGATTTCATGGGAACGTTAGCCACCCTCATGATGCTCATCTGCGGGGCTTTTGATTATTATTTTCCGCCTTGGCCAATAAGCGGCAGGTTCGCTTTTTCAAGATGCGCGCAGGCTATGGTGACCATTGAGGCCTCAAGGCGCTGAAGGCCATGGCGTCACTTGTTGCGGATATATAAATGAAACCACTGATCACGGCCCTTGCGCTGTTCATCCTCGCCGGCTGTACCTCCAGCGGCGCTCCCACGGCTGAGCAGCAAACCCGGAATGCATGAACTATCACGCCATGATGACTGCGCCCATGGCGCCCGATGCCATGCAGCGCCTCAAGGCTGCATGCGAACAGTCCAGGCTTCGATAACGGCCTAGGCTCTGTACGAAAAGCCTTGATACTCGGTGATGCTGCGTTGAAAACAGCCTGACCTTCGTCTCAAGACTTTCATGCAGACCCTAGTCCCAGGCCATCACCACGCCTTCCAGCCGGCGAAATTCATCCAGTGTGTGGTGGAATTCGGCGCGTTCGAAGGTGGCGTGCACGCGGCCTCGAACCAGCTGACGCGGGCTGCTCCAGGGTGATCACCTCGTGCAGCAGGCCGAAGCGCCGCCAGTGGATGTGATCTTCATGGGCGTGTTGCTC
>MQUG01000136.1:0-111740 GCA_007213375.1 Steinernema feltiae
GATTTAGACGCACGACCGCATTAATCTTGATTTTAGACGAGTAAACGTGCTTTTCCAATGACTTGAGAGGCTGTGGGTGCGGGGCTATCCCTGTGCTTATTGCCATTTGTGGGTGCTAGGCCAAAGCCATTCACATGCATTCCCGTAATACCGCATTGTGAAATGTCGTTATTTGTCGTCCATGGTTGAGCGCCGCATTCTTATTCGTAGGCTTAACTTTGCCGCATATGACTCAACAGTGGTCTTTAAGCATTGTAGCAGCATTCAGCTTGGTGTTTTAAGCCTTCTCCGAAGGTCATGACCACCAGAAGCCACAGAATTAGCAGAGATAGAGAAATGCTTAGATCAAATCCGAGAAATTTATGCATCTCGGCGTTTATCTTCCGTCTAAGACTCTTCCTGTTGTCTGCAAACGTAATTGTAACTCAATCAGACGTAATTCTATCAAATACGGCGGATGTTTGTGTCTCTCGCGCATAGATGACTCACCCTTGAAGTGCAATTTGCTCTCATTTGAGACGCCATTTTTCCAAAGTTTTGAAGACAGCACAGGCAATGAAGCAATCGATTCAGGACAACCTGACAAGCACAACCTGGCACGCCTGTAATCACGTGTTCTAAACTCTGACTAGCTCACAAAGGAAGCAAGCACCCCTACGATTCGTCTGAAATTGGGCCCATTGGTAGAGGTCTTCATTCTTGTCCTTTTAGGCGTAATTACATTAATTTTTGTCTCTTTGTCTCTCTCCGCACCATCGATGACTCACCCTCGACAGGTACAATTTACTGCAATAGAGGGAAAACAATGAGCAAACTTCATTTGTGAGGTTCCGTATAGCTGATGAGAATCAAAACCTGAAATATCTTTTGGAATCAAGTTCTGACCTGTGCGACCAGATCGTACTCCGAAACGTGATTCTGTGACACGAGTTTTCACGTGACACGAGCGTTGCTCGCGATCTCGAATTGGTCTAGATTGGTTGAAACACGTGGCCTTCTGGCCGGAAAAGGGCAAAAAATTGTCATTTGCTGACCAATCGTTGACGCACGCCGTCTCAAACCTCGATTTTCATCGTTTCTCACCCAGATAGCGTCTTTCGTACCGTAAACGTTCCCCGAAGATGCCGGGAACGCTCATGCCATCAGAATCATTTGAAAGGGCCGGAAATAGTGAGTTTCGGCAACAAAACGGTCAAAATACGACCGTATCGTGCACATGAGATCACAAGCACCCCCCTCAGGGCCCATGATTTTTTAGTTAATGTAGAAGCTCGTTAAATCTCAGAACTAAACCATCCAACAAAAATTCTTGGTGGTTAAGGTCGAAAATGGGAGATAGACGAGATTTCAGAAAATTCTGTAATTTTTTTAAACTTGGCAAATTCGACGATGAGTGCAACGCTGCCTTTGATCTGAACCTCCAACCGGACAGATACAATTTACTGAAATCCAATCAAAAAACGAAATCCATTACAAGACAACATAGAAACCGAGAGCGAAGTCATCATACAAGTAGTTTTACATGATCCGCAATAATCTTAAAATCTCAAAAATCTCCAAAAACTAAAAAATGAAAGAGTGGAAAGAACCCATAGGAAAGGTAAGTATAAGAATAAGTCTACAAAAAAGCCTTTTTACAAAAGAGGATCCGGTTAAGACCGGGACACTTACGAAAGGAGAGATGAGATCGCGAAAGGTCATCTTGAATAATACGATAGAGTTACAGTAACACGGACAGACGGACGAACAAACAACAATAGATAGATAGAGCATAAAGCTGGATTTTAAACAGAAAAAAGAAACAAAGACGAAAGATGTTGACGGGCGTGTTTGAGGGTGGTTTACGTACAGTAGGATAGATGTCTGTTGTAGATTGTGGGGGTACAATGCGTGTGGTAATTGGAAAGGAAGACCGAGTCCTCAATTGTCGCGACGATAGAAGAGGATGTACGGTCGTTGCAGCTCGGTTTCGGTGCCCATCGACGGACGCACTCGGGCATCATTAAACAAAACCAGTTTCCACCGGTTTTGCCATAGGAGAGGTAGTGGCCAGTAGTGGTCCTGGAATGAAGAACAGATGAAGAGGATTACGGTAGGAAAGAGGAAGGTTAGAGGGTGGGTAAATGAGCTCTACGGAGAGATTACGGTACTTTGGAGGTCAAGAAAACCAAATATAGTTTTATCGATTTCAATAAAAAGCAAAATGAAAAGACGACGTGTGTGGCCTTAAAAGGAGCGTTTGTGTGGTCAAATGCTAGCAAGAACTGGTGGTTAGGTCTAAGCCTATGACTATGTGTGTGGTTAAGCCTAGACGTATGGGGTCTAGGGTCTTCGTAATAGCTAGGCTAAACATCGACGTGTGTGGTCAGACCTAATCTTAAGACTACGCGTGTGGTCCAGTTTGAGCTTAATAAGCAGTACGCGTGCTCTAATACTAGCATAAAATCAACGTCTTTGTCGTATCGACGTGTGTGGTCAAGTCTACATCGTGCGGTAAAGTCTAAAACGATGTGTGTGGTCCAGAATGTGCTGTTTTAATTCCTCAGTTAGCAATGCAGCAGACAGACTCTGTGTGAGCCAAGCGATACTCAAAAATCAACGTATGTGGTCGTGAGACTATGCTTTGAGAGTAAAAAATTGATGTGTGTGGTCAACCGTGAGCTTAAAAAGCCGGCGTTCTCATTTCCAAGCCTAGAACAACGTGTGTGGTCAAGCCTAAGCCTAGAACTACGTGTGTGGTCAATCCAAGCCTAGAACTACGTGCGTGGTCAAGCCTAAGCCTAGAACAACGTGTGTGGTCACGAATACGTTTCAACTTACTGATCGCCTCGATGACAAATGGCGCTAAAGAGACTATAGACGTATTGATGCGGCAGCTTTGTCGCTCCAAAGCTACTGAAACTATCGTTGCTCGATCCCTCCTCAGCGAGTTCCTCAGCGCGCGTGGGTATCTTCACGTAGTGCGTAATGTCCAGCCCCTCCAACGGGTACTCCAGCGGCGTGTTCAGCTTCGCGCCCTTTTGGTCGTAGCGACGGAGTTGCAAGCAGAGAATCTGAGATTATGGTATTTCTGGTTGTAAAGGGGCTTAACGCACCAATGGCGGAATCTTGAAGAAGGTGCTCTTGATTACGTTGCACTGCTGCACGCAACGCACGCAGTACGAGTTCCGGTCGCAACTGCTGCTAGTAAAGTACGTTGCGAGGCATTCCTCGATCCGCGTGTAGGGCTTTGTGTGCTCGTTGACGATCTGAAGACCGAGATCTGCAAGCACAACCATTTACAAGTCACTTGACAGTGGATTACGGTACCAAAGACGACATCCTCCACTGTGGAGACCGTGCCACACACGTTGCACACTTGCGACGTCTCCAGGGTTCCCTGGAAGAACGCGGAGATCATCGTGCGCGTTGGGTCCGAGATTGGCACGCTGCATTTCGCGGTGCTGAGTTTGTCGTTCAGCTTGCGGATCCAATCGCCGAGTACGGTAGAGTTTTTGAGGAAGCGGAGCTCCTCGTGCATCCGCTGCGAGCTTTTGACGAAAAATTCGTGCGCGTCATAGTGAGCGATGCTTCTGGAAATGAGTGTTTGGGTTACGGTAGGTTTAAAGATAATTGATGATTTTGAAAGGATGTAGGTTTTGGTAGCCTTAGCTAACAGTTCAAATCGATCTAAGCCTACATGGTCGTGTGTGGCCAACCCTAATCCCACATGGAAGCCTTTTGTAATGAGAAATTGGGTTACGGTAGGTCGTTCTTTAAAGCAAAATCGACGTGTGTGGTGCATCTAAGCACAAACTGAGCTTAATCTGACCTTTCATCGACGTGTGTGGCCTAAAACGATCTATAATTAGGTCACAAGTAAGCTGCACTAAGCGTGTATGACAAGCCTATTAGCTATTGTACCCCCTAAACCTGATCCCACCCAAAAATCGCAAACACTAATGACCTTACCAATGCTTTTAGCTTTCAGGACTACGGTAGCTCATTGGCAAAACGCAATTAACCCAGATTTTACGGCGTTTTTTTTGCAAAATGCCCTTAATTATCCTCTTACCCGCCGCCATCATCTAATCCTAATCCCAATGGCCACCAACACCAGCACACTGCTGATGCATACCGTAATCCAGTCGATAATTGGATAAGTTCCAGACTTTGTGTGCGTACACATAATCGACTCAATCTTGTGCTGCTGCTGGTGGTCTCAGCACGACGCGCACTCCGACTACGGTAGTCATCAAAGTCGTCGTCGTCGTCGTCGTCGCATCAGCTGGTCCCTCTTCTCCGCGATCAGCTGACGCGGCGGCAGCGGCGATGGCGATTCTTCTGCCCTCAGAGCGGACGGACGAACGAACGCAGCAGCGCGAACGCCGACGGTCCCTTCGCAAACGCCGGCGACGGCGGCATCCCCGTCGCCCCCCAATCTTTTGAGCGCCGTCGCAGAAAACAGCACCGCCGGCCGTCGATCCCCACGACCACGTCGTCGTGGTCGTTTTTCGACGTCTCCGTCTCAGCGGAGCCGCCGCCGCAAGCGGGAGAGGATGACGCAGTGCACACAGGGCGAATCGCAGCGGCGGCTGAACGACCGAGTGAGCGAGCGCACAGGAATCGATCGGAGTCTTCTCTCTCTCTCTCTCTCCCCGACAGACAACGACGACGGAGAAGAGAAGAGGAGAGAGCTCACAGCACAACGGCGCCCTCTCTCTCCTGTGCGCTGCTCAGCGTGGTCGTTGCGCTCACATATAGACAGAGCGCAGCAACGCAGCAGCTCATCGGCATCGGCTGACCGAAGCGGAGACAGAAGCAAAAAGTTGGCAAACGAATTCTGAGAATGAAGCTCACGATCATTAGGAAAAAACAAAGCCGGCAATTTTGATTCTGCAATTTCGAGGCTAATTTGGGTTGTTTTGAGCACCTGAGAACGATTTGCCCTGATTGGCGTAGGCTACAAAACTGCACATTAGCTCAATTTGGCTATTTTAGGCCGAGCATTGATCTGTGATGTCTGGAATTGTGTTTACTAGGCTGCTGAGTCAGAGATGGGCCAATTATGAGTTCTTCAAATTACGGTAATCCATGAATCAGAGCCAATCCTAAGCCTATTCGGTCATGCAGACTGGAGATTCGTTGTTTTGTCCCTAAAACTGCACTTTGCTGAACAAAACGGCTCTTAGGCGCTCAAATCGGTACAGTAGCCGTAACTTTGAATGAATGAGCCTTACTAGCCTAATAAGCGCAAACTTAACTACCCCCTTAGACGATTTAAGGCTAATTCACGGTCTGCAACGTGGTCTGTGAACCCTTAGACGTCCTTTTAGAGTGCGTGAAGACCCTTAAGGCTTTGCTGGCCACCCCTGAAGCTTTTTGCAGCCATCAACTCACCTAAAATCGGGCATAATCTTCCGAAATGCGGCCATGAAGCTCGCGGTGTTGATGCACGCAAGACGGCCGACATCCAACGCGTTCGCCGGCTTCTTCGACAGCGCTTTCATGATCTTCCGCAGCTCATCGATTATCAGCACGTCGTTCATTGCGCCATCGAGCGCTTTGTAGAGCTCCGAGCTGTCTGGGAGTTTTAGGAGGAACTCTTTCACCGCGTCGCTGCAGCTGAAATCAAAGAGAGTGTTCAGCAATACCGTAATCTTGGCTATGAAACGTACAATAGCGACTGGAGGACGCAATTCACATAGCACGTAAGGTCTGGGTTTTCGATTCCGCGAGGGATTGAGGAGCGCGGTCGCACCTGGCAGGTGAAGTTGGACGCCGATTGACGGTTTCGACGGATCGAAGGTTTTGATATTTTCTGTGATTTCTAGACAGAGAAATGGTTAGAGTAGGCTCGAAGAGGTGTGCAGGCATGTCTAGACAATTATGGGCATCTGTAGACAGCTATAGACAGTCCTTGACATGCATTTACACATTGTCTAGACAAAACTGGGTCTGTCAGACAGTTCAGACAACTGTGACCGTTTCTAGACGATCGTGAGTGCCTAGACAGCCTTAGACATGCACTAGACAAGCAAAAAGAGCATTTGTAGACTGTTTGAGTGTTCCTGAGTTCATCTATGTCCACGAAATACCGTACCTTTGCAACTTTTGCTTTTGGCGCGTCCGCAACGCGGCTCTCAGGTGCCACTGCTGCCACCACAACTATTGCCGCTGCCGACGTTCCCGCTACTTCCTGACTGATGTTTGACTCCTCTTCCGCAGCAGGAGTGTACCGCTCCCGCTTCTTCGAAACCCGTTTCGATCTCCTCTCGCTCCAATCACTGTCCGCGTCGGCTTCTGCCGCTGCTTGTGATGATGCGCCATCAAACCTGAAATTCGCACGTACAGACTCTGGGAGTGATTTTAGGAGCTGAAACACTTACCCGTCCTCGTCCCCCAACTCGGCATAAGTTTTTCGCTTTGCTGCGCGGACGCGCAGATCCATGAACGCCGAGTGACGAGGAATCCACTCGACGGGAGCGCCGACATCGTCGCCGCTGTCTGTAGACGGCGTCGCCGCCGCTGCGTGAAGCTCAGACGTGGCCAGCTCGGCAACGAGCAGCGGTGGCGGTGAGTCGTCGTGCTCCTCATGCTCAGCTGTTTCTGTCGCTACTACCGCTAACGGCGACGACGCGGAAGTGGACGTTCCCGGTCCGGCAACTTCTCCGCGATTGCTGCTCTCGCCTCCGCGAAGGCGCCCCTTCTCCATCTGACTCGTCAGCATCGGGAGCGTCGTCGGCGTCGACTCGGCGTCCGATTCCGGCGGAGCAGCGTCTTTCGCGGAAGATGGCGGCCGCATGTGTGCGCGTCTGTCTGAAACACACGCACGAGTTGTTGTCTAGACAGAGTGAGAGTCACAGTTAGCGGTCGCGCGCGCGCAGACCGTGCGCAAGCGACCAAAATGAGTTGCGCGCGCGCGCCCTGTACGTCCCGTATGCAAATCACTCGCTCGCGCCGCTCGCTCAGCGGCGATATCGCCACCGCCAGCATCACTCGCTGCTGCTGCTCGACGCGCCCAGCCCCGTCGCCAGCCGCCGCGCACGATGATCGTCGTCCGCTGAGACGCGAACAACGACGATGACAACGACAACGCGAAAGTCAATACGTACTTCGGTCCCGGCACGACTTTAAGTAGGCGTCGCCGGGCTTTGAATCGTCGTCGCAGTCGAGAAGACGACCGCCTCTCGGGTTGGAGCGCAGAAGCGATTTGAGAGCTGTTGCTTCCCTCTTTGGGCTCTCGGTGATGGCGCCCCTCCCATCGGATACCTCCTCCTCCTCCTTCTCCTTCGATTTTACAAGCCGACGCCGGTTACACCTCCTTTTCGATTTGCGTGTGAACCGCCTAACTACAGTATCCCACGCATAAAAACGAATGTCGACAAATGGTTGTGGGAATGCGCCAATTGAGAAATTTACGATTTTGGGCACCCGTAGCTGGCACCACTCGTGACAGTTGAGACTGACAGGGTACCGTTTCAGATTGAAACACGCAAACATATATATGGTAATGGCCACACAAGCAGTCTAGACCTAAAAAGTAACATAATTTCGAGACAAAGCGCGGGATTAATAGACATGCCAGACATTTCTGAGAATCACAAGACCCACATTTTCACATCAGTTAGACAAACTTTAATAATATTTCTAAACGGCAATGAAAATAAATTAATACAACGCATATACACATATCTACAACTGCCAGTGTTCAGCAAAGTCGACGTGCAGTCCGTGCTCCAACGTAGCAACGGCCGCCTTCAATGATAGAGATCCACGTAATGCTTCAGCGTCTCGGAGTTGCTCGCTATTCTAAATCATACACATTGAATTAATCAATTCAATAGACGGGGAAATGACGCTACCTCTGTCGTAAATTTCTTATGTTGGTTAGCTAACGCATGGTAGAACGGTCGGAGCTCCCTAAAGTCCGTGAGCGTCTTGATTCCGGTGAGCGATGCAGAAGACATCCTTTTCTCGCTGTCTGACAGTGACTCGTATTTGGTTTCTAATAGTTCATGAATTCTGTTCGTAAAGGCGGTGAACAGATCCCGTTGGAAAGGAGCGATTGTACTAACAAAAGTCCAATTACACCTATAATTATCGATTTCTTAGAATTTGAAGATACAAAACGAGCGCTTACATTTGATATTGAGTTAGGTATCCGGCAGGTAACGTGCACAGTGTTTCTAATAATTTACTGGCCGACAAAAAGAGCTGCATATTCTGATCGGAACTCGAGCATTTGCTGTCTTCATTCACAGTATTGTTTGTAGAGGTCAATTCTTGCTCCATGAGCATTAAAACGTTGATCTAAATTGACATTTTAGTTTGAAAAGCGACTACACAGCAAACTAACCAATTCGCAAATCATAGAAGGCCAAATCGAGATCAAATTTGTTGGTTTGAAGCGTAGGAGAAGCACGCGGAAGCAGAGGAAGACTTGCGTGTGCACCACGGGCACCTGATTTAGCCTCAGGTTATCAGCCAACCGCTCTTGGATGTCCGGCATCAATGTTTGGAACTGATCCTTTACAGCGCTCAGTATCACAAAAGCTAAACGCTTCAAAACAGAAGCCCGGTGATCGTAGTCTGATTCTTTGTTTGACATGATTCCGCTAATTCCAGTGTTCGCTGCTGTTGTGGCTGCTAAATTCAAATCACTAAATACAGCCTTAATGACAGCAAACGTACACATGATCTCCTTAAAAGACGACTTGTCGTGCGTTGTTAAGTGATCCACAATAACCAGCCATTGCTTGAGCGCATGCTGGTCCATCTTGAAGAAGCCAACATCGCCAACCAAGTCAACAACCGACTTCCTCCATACTGAACGCATATAATTGTAGCTTGACATTGAGGCGAGGAATTGCGACCCAGCTAGGAAGAACCGTGCGTTTCGGGTGCTAAATTGCAGTTACAATAAGCGCAAGTTAGAAATGACTGGAAGCTTACTGTTTTGCTTTTAAGAACGGTAATGTGTTGTTCCACACATTCGCGATGCTTGGGAGCAGTCGCTCTTTATCCTCACTTTTGCAAATGGAGTCGACCAGCTCTGCGACATTCTAAAAGCACACAATGAGTAAAAAATAAAAGAGAAGTTTAGGGAAGCCGAACAGGAGAAGATTATCAAGATAGTGCCTTACCTCAGCCAGCAAAAACAGCGCCTGAGTACTGAACGAAGGGTCCCTCTTCACGGTATCCTTTAAACTCGAACGAAGATTCGATGAGCTCTTCTTCTCGAATCCGCCAACAGTTGACGGGGCTTGAGAATTCGTTCCGAGCTGCATGTCATACCTCGCGGAGCCTCCAGCAAGCGACGTCGTCGATCCTTTGATGGAATTTGATTCCGACGCCAACAACGATCCCGGTGTTGTAGAGAAATCAATTGTCGGGCTCAAGTCCATCGATTTGAGAGATCCGGTGTCCTGTTTGACGACAAGAGTGCGCTTCAGCCAAGTTGGTTGCTCCAACTGCCAGCCAATGATCATGTTGACGGCGTCGGTAAGTTTCTGACACGCGTCCTGCACCGACCTGCTCAGCTGCTTATCTTCGATAATTGCGTGGCTGCCTGATATTTTTACGAAGTCAACCACAATCCTGAAACAGCGCTTTAGAGAGGCTAGAAACAGTAATGACTCACATAAACTGCAGGAACACTGCTCTGGGAGGTAGTTGATTGAGAGGCGCTTCAGAGATCATCGTATACAGGGCTTGCCAGCAACCTTTAATAGCTGATTGAGAGTGACGAATACAAGCATGAAGCAGTTCCAGTAGCGAAACTTCCACAGGGAACGACGATGTGCTCTGCTTCTCACTTCCACTGGTCGATAATTTGCCCGTTTTGGTACCGTACTCCTTCAACGCTTCAGTTACCGTCGCGATGAGGCTCTCAAACGGAAGCACTTTGATACTGACGATCAGATCGGCGATGTCGTTCTGCGACTCAGAGTACGCGAACGACGGCTGATCGGGTTCGAATCGCTGCAGCGCTTGCTGTTTCGCTGATCTTCTCGTGAGCCACACCATCGCCACAGAATTCAGGAAGGTTGACTGGTGATTTTGCGCTACCGGACTCAGCAACTCGATGATCATCCTGCTCAGGACAGTCTTGCTTCCTATGGGGATTTTCGCTCCGTTTCCTCGCTTCATGGTCGCCCACACGTCGCAGATCGTAGAGAGAGCATGAGGGAACGTTCTCATCAGTTCACCTCGGGCTTGCTTCAGTAGGCCATTGCCCCGTTGGTCTTTAACTCCAACCACTGAGGTCGATCCGGAATCCGAGAAATTGAGAACCTTCATCAGACTGGAGAACGTTCCAGGAATCACAGAGATCGCGGAGCCTACAATACTCGCTGCGCCTGTTGCCGACCATCCTGATCCACTTGTGGAACCTGTGGTTCCTCCAGTTGGTAATATGGACGGAGAATTCAGATGCGAACCAGGAGAGTCTATTAGGCAGTAATGGAGCATAGTCGCAAGAGTTTCCAGAATCTAAAACAATTATTAATGTACGTCTAAACCTGAAACTTCATACCATAATTCCGTAATCCGGAGGAATGTCCAATCCATTGAGATTTCCATTCGAAGGCAAGTTCCTAGGCGTATGCGTAGGGGTCGAACGCATCGAAATGGAGTCTCCGACGTAGAGAATCGCTTCTCCGCCCTCCGGCACAGGGTATGCCGCCATGACGGCCGTGTCCAAGTTCTTGCAGAGCTGCTCAACGACGTGAACGGCTACGGTAGGCAAACTGCGATCGAGATACGGTAGGATGTTCACTAGGAATTGAAGCCAAATTTGGTGTCGTTGAGGGCGCTTCTTGAGGGCGTTCAACACGACGCATATGAACAGGCGCAACTCGACCATGCCCACGTGTGGTTCTCTAACTGTTGAGCGAATTTGAGGCGAATTGTACACCTGGTGGTTGATCGCCATTTTATCCATGTAGCCAGAGATCGAGTTATTCTGAAATATCGCAATGACGAGAGATCCCAAATATTACGTTAATAAAAATGAGACTGAGATAACGAATATAATACCAATATAATTAACTTTTCCAAACTGTCTACACGCATAAAAATTCAAATACCTTACCTGATGCTCAAGATAGTTCTGGAATCCATTCTTGATCTCATACTCCATTCCAATCACAGTAGACGTTAAATCAAGCAATGCCTTGTGATAGGCGGAGATGAGAAAATCGAATCGTTGCTGTTTGCCAGGACCAGTGTTGAATGAAGCAATCTGAACCGACAACGGAGACATTCCAATGCCTGAGGTCGACGGCGAGTGCACAACACCGAGCAGCAGATGAAGAATGCAACGTTGAAGTTTCGAGCGAGTGAGAATCGCATGGAGGTAGGCTACAAACGCCCTTGACTGTTGCTCTTTGACAATGGAACGCAGTTCGCGGACCAAATCCGTCAGGAATTCCAAAGCCGCAATCTTGCATTTCCACGAAAGAGTCAGATCGGCTTCGTAGACGGGAGTTACAGGCGAGTTGAGGAAGTACGACCGCAAAAAGTACAACGCAGCAGTGATCAGAATCTCCAAAAAGGTCGTGTGTTGTTTGCCCTTAGGTGCAGCAATATCCTGCTCGTTAGAGAGATCAGTGCCAACTTCGGGGAAAAAATCGTAGCCCATAATTGAACGACTGTGTCTTGATACCAATTCTCCGAGTGTACAGCTTAGAGGTGTCCGATCCTGACCACTGTTTGGCGAAGTAACCAGATTCGCAGTTCCAGTAGACGCCATACAGCTGAATTAGGATATAGCTAAGGTCTGAAATCTAAACACCTACTTGACTATCATCCTTCCAACCATGGTCGACTGATGGCAAGTGATCAGAGAGCTTAAAATTCGAAAGACCTCCTCGCAACGTCCCAAATCCACAGCACGACCACTATCTTCGTACAAGAGCATGTGCGCGTGGAGTTCATCGAAAAGTGGCTGCTTTCCATCGCCGGGCGCGGTCATCTTAGGTAATTCAGAGGCGTCAAACAACCTCAGCTCTTGAGTGGTCATACTGAATATGCTCTCTTGAAGAGAATCCTGCCTTCTGTGACCTGATTTCACCCTCTTCACATTCGCATTTGTTCCCGTGGACGTGGCAGCAGTCTCCGATCTTGCAGGAGCGCTTGTGACCGACTCGTTCGAATTGGAAGCGGTCAACGTTGTCAATTGGACAGAGCTGGCGGATGGACGAACGCCACCAGCGACTCCGTTACCCATAAACTTCTTCTCAACATCGTTCGTTTCATCGACGCTGAGCTTCGGGGGCAAGCTGGATCTGCTGCGTGCAGTTGTAGTTGACTCAGCAATCGAAACTTCGTCTGCTTCGTAGAATGCTTCATTGGCTTCATCAGCATCAGGCTCACCATCTTCTTCAAGAACCACGGAATCTACCATAAACTGTACTGCTTCAAAGACAGCCTGATGAGTAGAATCTATCGATAGGCCATCAACTTCTCCGAATGACTCCTAAGGATCCAGGAAGTAAGTACACGTATTCAAGCTTGAATAACTCACATCATTGCTTAAATTATCGTCGTCAAAATTTGGAATGTCGGAAGTTGTTCGCTTGTGTGTTTTGCTAGAAACAGGCTGGTCTTGTTGGAAGAGGTTCTCAGTAGTCGGCGACATCAATAACCGTTTGCGAAGGTCATTAAGCAGCTTGTGATCACTAAATCCAAACTAAAATGGTCGCTAAAAACCTTAAAACTCACTTCATGTAATCAAACAAAACATCCTCATGTTCTACATCCCCAACGGATCCGTCTTCAGCGCACATATGATGCAGAGTCTTCCTACTATTAGCTGTCTTCAAGCTTACATCGTTCAAGCCAACAGGCATAGCTCCAAGGTCGTTATGGTTGCACCGGGATTGAATTTGCACATGCTGGATGGACACCCGAGACGTTGTTGGTGACCAAAGGAGGACCGAAAGCATCTGAGAACAACGATTACTGTAACTTACGGTGTAAATTGATTACCTCAAGAATTCTAGGCAAATCATTGTGCTTGGCGCAGTCCACAAACCACGAATTCGCGACGTTTCTAAGTTCCACTTGGCTTCGATTGATGCCTTCTTCAGATAAAACACCGAGAAGAATCATGAGAACCTTGTTCATTGGCTTAGACGGAAGACCAGGAAACAGCTCAAATTCAGCGCAGCTTAACAGTTGCCTATTCAGAGACCAGAAAACGGAGAACTTCTGAGCAGCCCGACAGTGAACACCAACATCCTTGCTGGTGAGATCCCCGATTATGACATCTTCACAAATACTCGAGTAGTCCATTTGTTTACGAGAATGCAGTAGCAACAGCAGCTTGCAAGCCAACTGCAGATGCGCTTGATCCATCTGAGGAGTCAGTAGCCGATCCCAAAGCTTCTTGCATGATTCGAGGAAAAATTCGGAGCTATCTAGCTGGCGGAGGGCGATTTGCGTAAGGAACGGACGAAGGAGAATGGTTGTTGTAGTCTTCTCCGAACCGTATAGATAGCTTCCCGATCTTCCAACCACCGCTTCATGCGTTTCAATGACCGCATACGAGCGAACGTAGATGAAAACAATCAAATCCAGGATCATCGCACGAACACCGAAATCGTCGGTCACATCTTGCTCAGTCATCCAAGAGGAGACGTCTATCACATTGATCAAAGCGCGAAGCCAAGAAGGATCAGGATCAGAGCCGATTATGTCAAGTGGAATAGAATTTCGCTGTCGAGGAGCCCCGAAGAACTGTTGCCAGAAGTTTTTTGGTTCGCTTTCTTAAATGAAAGATTGAGAGAAGCTGTTTGGGGTCAAAATTTACTTACCATCAGCTTCCTTATCATTCGCAAACCAAAAAATTGAGAATTCCGAAAAATCCCTCAACAAGGCAGTGGTGGCGCAAAGGACGTCAAGCCGTTCTCCATCCCGCTGTTGGCAGTAGTATTCACATACAGTTATCACGAGCTCTTTGCATTTTTCCAAACATTTCTCGATCTTCTCCTGGTCCGTCATCTCGCTGTCAGATATGCTGACCAAACGTGAGGTCGCCTCCTTCGGCTCTTCTCTACCAAATTCTACGCTGCGCTGACTGATCTCCCTCAGAAGCATTTGGGATACAACAATCAAAGCAACAAGGTTTTCTTGATCAAACTTCTCGCAACCTTGTTGACAAATGTTGCTCAAAATCGTATCGAGCAGCTCGGCGAGAAAACGTCCACGAATATCGCTATGGTTGTCGAGCTGCACGACCTTGATGCACATCGACACCATCTGAATTTTGATTAAATGTGGCCAATTCGAAGGGAACTCACCGAAGGGAAAAGTTTTAAATGTTCTCTTCGCTTGGCTTCTTTGTATTCCTGTTTCTGCTTCTGTTCAATCGTTTGCTCAAGCTCGTCGCCGGTTTCACTATCTGTGAACGTTAAGAGATTCTCTAGTAGACGGCTTAGAAATTGCCACAGGTGACCCGCATCCAAATTGTTCAGGAGAACGTTGAAGTTCTTCCCAACCTCCGTAATTCGCTTCGTTTGCTGCTCAGAGTTGTCGTTTGACGACTTTACTGATGGCTGGACAAGCGTAAATTAGACTTCAACAATGCAAAAAGTAGCACTTACCTCGAAAACAACATCACAGCCATGTTTACAAGCGTATTCCAAGAACATCGCAAGACATTCTTCCAAGATCAAGTAGCCAAGCTCTCCTCTATCCAGAAAATAGCTCAGCATCCGGCATACCCGTACTTCCGTAAACTGCACTTGAAGATCTATAGCATCGGTGTCGTAGCTGCCACCCACTGCAGCATTGACTGGTTGTGCCGTTGCCACATCTACTGTATCCAGGCGGAGATACTCTTCTACGGCTAACTTAATCAGTGGCAACGTGTATGTGTGGAAAAACCGTAGATCTTCGTCATCTTCTTTCTCTTTTAGAGGATTATCGCTTGATCCTGACCTGAATTTACAAAATCGTTTTGACTGCGATTAGGATTAGAGACGCTTACTTGTTCAAGAACCAATTGAACAGGCGACGATTCAAGCTTGCATCTCTGCGCAACACCACAAACAGGCATCTGCGCATTATCTGCACCATATCAGACTGCTCAACGTAGTCCGAATTGAGCGGGAATGCACTACATAGGAAATCCAATAGATGGCGCTGCACAAGAGCACTCCCGTGATCATCAGCTACAGCACAAAGAGCAGTGACCGCGTGGTCGATCTGGTGGCCCATGATGAAGAGTTGAGCCTTCATTGGAGTGGTCTTCTCGAACTTGTGATTTACGTAGATTAATCCAGGAAGTCGAACCTTCGGGCCACATAGTAGAGCTTGCCACAGACAGCCAAAGAAAGTTTCGGAACCTACAGTACCGCAGATTTCATTGAGGAGCCGCAGGGAGCGATCGTAGAACTCTGTGCCTTCTTCTAGTCCGAGCAGCACGGCACCGACAAACCCAGGAAGGCTGGGACGGAGCTGACCACCGAGTGGCAGTAGGTAGACTTCGAAGACGGACAGCAGGGCGTCCTTCACCTTGATCTGGGCGTATTCCATCAGCGGGAAAAGTCCAACGGCGAAGAGATGAAGCAATTTCGGGAGGTCTTCACGGCCGATCACTTCGAAGATCTGCTTGTAGTTCTCGAGCACCTTCAGATGGACTCCGGCGGGAAGGTGGGGGTGGAGGCACTGAGCAAGGCGTTTGCTGACGGCTACGGGTTTCGGTACTTCCCTGAACTTCACGTTCGACGCAATGCATTTCAGCAATTTGGACAACGCCGATATCAGGTCCGCCCATTCTGTGGTGTTCTCGAACTGCTTGAGCGCCTTGTCGATCGAAGCTGCATAACTCTTGTACTTCGATGAAGCTTGGAAGGCTGCAATAAAAGGTTTTATAAGCAATGGTTTAGAGCGAAACTGAATTGCGAGGATTCAAACAAATTCTATCGACGAGAAGCTGAAGAGTTTAATCGGTCTAACCAACGTAAAACAGAAATAGAGATGTTTCTTGAACCGATTACACTCTATTTTCGGACAGAAACCAGCGCACAACACAGTAAAACTCAGAATCAACAAAAATCGTCAAACCACCTACCTTGAGTCATCGCTGTTGTCGCGGTCGATGGATCCGCCGCGTTCTTCCTTTTCAAGGACCTTTTCACCCTGGTTGATCTGGAAGCAGAGAGGAATTTCATGATGCCGATTGACGTTGTGGTGGCACAATAGACGATGGCAATGATGGATTCGACGGACAGAATCGATCACCATTCGACATTGAAATACAATAAAGGTACAAATACAAACGACACGCGTCGCCACTCTCTCTTCAGCCTTCAGTCACACATCACAGCCGATCAGCTGCATAATCCGAACAATCACATCGCATGCACAAAAAGTCGCGACTGCGGCGGCGGCGGAATAAAGCGATGCGGACGTGAGTACCACACGTCTTCCTGCTATACGCTGCTAAACATGATTTCGCACGCGCGTGCGTACAAGGAAATAATAGACAAAAAGCGAAAGCACAACTGGAATTTCGAAAACCGACAAATAGACAGACGGACAAATCAAAATAAAAATACAAACGCAAGTGACGTCGATTGGGCGTTCATTGTCCGCATGCGGGAGAGGCGAGCGAGCGAGCGGGAGGTCGTCGGTCATTGTATAAATAGCGTTGGGAGTGGGATTTCGGAAAGCTCAGATCTTCGGTCCGTCAATCACAGGCGCATGTGAAGAGAGAGAGAGAGGCGCGCTTGACTCTAACATATAAGCCGCTTATTCCCTCCAATCAGACTGATTGGATTTGACGCGTTTGTGCATACCAAGCGCTGGGTTGGCCGGTTGATTGAATTCCCGCGCGAAAATACATAGACAATAACAGTATTTAGCACGGTAATGAGGTTTGTGGGCTTGTTGCTCATTGTTGGCGAGTGTTTGTGAGATCTTTTCTGGCCCGAATCGATGGGCTCTCATCAATCCAGCTGTTGTTTTCGCTAATTTGAGGCGTTTTTTTGTGATCAACATGCTCTCGCTGAACTGAGAAATGCGTTTAGCACTCGATTTGGGCTGGTTTGCAGACTGATAATGGTCAAAATCAAGCGGGAAACGGGCACAGCA
Source organism: Steinernema feltiae (assembly GCA_007213375.1). Taxonomy (NCBI): domain Eukaryota; kingdom Metazoa; phylum Nematoda; class Chromadorea; order Rhabditida; family Steinernematidae; genus Steinernema; species Steinernema feltiae. The sequence continues at coordinate 17,083 of MQUG01000136.1, forward strand.
CATTGTAGGTTGTTTTTGGCGGCAAATTGACGTGGTTTAGGTCATATGGGGGAGTCTTACGGGTGCAGAGTAGCGATAGGCGTCAGAATCACATGAGCGATGATTGATCGCACACCGAGTCAAGTAAAGGTCGAAATGAATCGCTGGCTGTTCGCGGCGCGAAATTTGCGAAGCGCGAAAACCTCCAAATGCGCTTAGCACGCGATTTGAGCTGATTTGTAGAGTGATAACGGTCAAAATAAGGCGCGAAACGATTGTGGGTTACTTTTGGCTGTAAATTGATAGTGTTTTGGGTCAAAAATCCCGCGTTTTTGGCAGCTTGACGTTGGTTAGAAGCGATCGGCGTCAGAATACATGAATAGAGATGCGATGATTGATCACCAGTCGAGTCATGTAAGGCTCGAAATGAATCACCCACTCTCCGCGGCGCGGTTATCGCCTGACTGGTCAATTGAGCCAGTTAGCGGGTCGGTTAGTGAATGCGAGGGATCAGCTGTTTCAACTTTTTTGGGTCGTTAAAGACAATCGATCAATTGTCTGCAAGTCTGAGGGATCCGTCGACGCGTCGATCGTTTCGCTATCAGTTGCTGTCGGGAGTATTGTGTGTGTTTGCTATTGGATCAGTTCAGCGCGAGAAATCTGCTTATTATTGTGCGATTTTGGTCAATATTTGCAGTTTGATACATCCGGAAACGCTGCAGGAACGAATGCAGCTCTGTTTTGGTCCATTTATGATATGATAGGGGAGACATTCGCAAGTTAATGATTCATTGCGTTATAACTTCTTATCACTTGGCAATCAGTCGGCTAATCAAACATTTGACGCGCGTTTTAGTACCATTTGAGCGCTTTAGCGGGGCAGCAATTGCAAATGCAGGGACATGAAGGCGTTTTTGAGTCGCATTGGATACTTTGTGGGTTACGGTGGCATTGTTTGAACGTTTTTGATTGTGACTTGTCACAAAATAGCTTGAACGAGGAACAGTTTGGGGCTATAGCTGGTGGAGAGGTCATTTATTTTGGAGTTTTTGCAACGTAGCCAGTCCAGGAAGCTCCCAGTCACGTCTAATTTCGATTTGTTCTGTCGTAGATTACCGTAATTTTTGAAAATGACAGTTTTTGGGAGCGCTGTGATGCGATAGATCGGTAGAATGGAGAATTTTTAAGGAACAAACGCCATAGAAGCCCCTTTTACGCTTATTTGAACCATTTTGGGACAGTCATAGGGTATAGATGGGTCGAAATGGGTCAAAATGAAGGCACTTTTGAGCGGAAATAGCGCGGAGAAATAGCTACAAGCCGCCACGAAGCAGCACTCATTGAAACACGCGCTTCCCATTCCTCTTCGCATTCCGCGCGCACGCGATAGTGAATGACGACGAGATGAGTCATAACCCGTTCAGCGTCCACTTTTTACCTCACAGCCCTGTCGCCGCCACAATTTTTGTAAAATTTTACAAACGAGTACAATAGCGCGCTCGTAGTGTGACAACGCGTAGCGCGATTGCGAGAATTAAACATTTTACATTGAAATTCGCCATCGGCGGATCGGGGATGACTGTACGCGGAGCGTTGTCGATCGTCGCCTTGTCGGTCGCCCGACAGCAGTGCGGAGACTCGCGAGGAACAGGAAGGTATTGTGCTTCGGTGCCATCCATCCACCCTCCGATTGGTGGCGCATATAATAAGATGCGATGACGCACAGGAGAGACGCGCCCTGTGCACGCGTGACGACGACCACGACGATCGCTGCGGACACCGGCGGCGGCGGCGGCGATGTGCCCTCTTTCCATATTTGTTGTGTTTGCACTAACGCGCGCATCGTCGAACGCACTATCACACACACACACACACATACGCACCTGTTTGTGTAAATACGACCAGTCCGTTAAAAGGTCCGGCGATTCGAAGAATAAAGGCCGCAAAGTGGGTTGGCTGGATGGGGTGAACTGTGTGTGTGTGTATGAGCCTGGTTTTTGAGGGTTTGGGGCGGTTTTTTGGCGAATTGAGAGGTTTTGAGGGTTGAACAGTGGTCCGATACCATCGCTACCGTAGCTTTTACGGTCAAAGCACCGAATATAGCAGCAAGTAGAGCGTAGTGTGGCATCTGTCAGTTCTGGGTTCTCACACAGTGACTCGAAAATATCAAATTTTCTATCGAATCTGCGATTTCTGACATTTTTTGCGTTATTATAACACGTTCTCGGATCTGAAGAGGACGTAGAAGAAGAGAAATCAGCCATTTTTGGAGTTTTTAGCGCCTTTTCAGCGCCAAATTTTGGCGCCAAAATTCGTTGCTTTTCCTGGATTAATACCACTGAACCAGAGCAGTCGCGGCGCCATAATTCCGAATATAAACGTGAATTAATTGATTTCAATATTTTCAGATCATGCTCCGCTCCTGACCTCCACGTCAACGGTCCCTCCTGTCAAGTTGCAAGTCAAGTTCCGTGTCCAGCAGACAGCGATGAACCACGCACCGCGGTCTGTCTCCTACCATATCGCAGTTTATTTGCCTCATTCGTGAGCCGGGAACCGGCTGTTCGCACTAATTACGTAAGTTGCCACATTCTTGTCCTGTTTCCAATTGCCCATACCGCTTTCAGGTCATGCTTCGAGGACTCGCGCTCGGAGTATCGGCCGGCGTTGGATTCGCGATCGCAAGCGAAGGCTACCGCGTGGTCCGAGGCAGCGCACGTGCTTGTCCAAAATGCACCGCGCCCGTTGGCGTCGACGGAGTCTTTCGTGGAGAACGCGAGCCGCGATCGGTAACGTTCCAGTGGTCAGTGCATCCGCTCGAATGGATGGCGCGCGAACGCGTTCTGCGACGTCGTAAATGCTGTCGTGAGTGTCATTGGCGACTGCGCACGTGCCTATTAACTGTAATTTCAGAGTGCCAGAAAGCGTTGGACGCGACGTCGGTGATCGTCAACGACCGGACGTGGCATCGCAAGTGTCTCCGGTGCACTCGATGCGACAAGCCGCTCAAGGGACATCGCTACCGTATGATCAACAACGCGATCTTCGACGAGCAGTGCTATCACGACGAGAAGGACGATCCGCTGGTGCAGCGTAGCCACACGAAATCGATCTCATGGGTGTCGCCGGATCCTTCAACGATGCGCCACGGCAACGACGACAGGTATCCATTGGCTGTTGCGAGATTTTGCTAATTTTGGTGAATTCTAGAAGCCAAAATGAGGAGAACGTGAAGAAAGAGCAGGTGCGGGAGGTCATCGTTGCGATCACGGCGCTGAAGAAGGCGAAACGGTTGGCCGAAGAGCGAAGGAACAAGAAGAAGAGTGATGCGGAGCCTCCGAGTGCGACGTCGTCGGAATGACGGGCGAATGTATATTGTGTACATACTGGAATATACTGATTTGAGCTAGTGCTGAGTGATTGTAGCGGTGTTTTCAGGGCTGTTGAGCTCGACGCGGTTAACGGGTAGTTGATCACAATAGCAAAATGTTATGTTTCATCACTGCTGCCACGTCAGTCGGTCGATCGTGGGTGGTACGGTAACGAACCCCAAGCTGAAAAAGGAAACCTACATCTAGACTTTATGTTATGTACAGCACAAATTCAAATGAAAATACATTATAGATTAAATCATAAATACACAAATAAATCACAACGATTTGCTCTCCACCAACGCCCCGAGATCATCACACATCGACTTCATCAATTCATGGTGTGGGCTACCAGTGCGGAACGTAGAATCAAGAAATTCGGAATCGCTTAGGTGAGCGAAGATATGAGCAACGCGTTTCCGCGATTTTTCGCTGAGCAGCTCTCCGGTGATATTCGTCAGCCGAGATTGCGTATCGTCCATGAGTCGCTTCAGGTGCTTGTAGTCGTACGAGTAGTCGAGCTGAAATTAGAGAAACGTGAATTTTAGACAGAAGCAATTCGATCTTAGAATGCAGCCCTATTCAAATGAACTTCAAATTGTAGACCTACCGTATTGAACGAAATTACTGTGAGAAGAAGCGATTTCAGCGTTTTCCGGAACGAGTGGAGCTCGTCAAGGAGTCTATCCGAGAGCTTGTTATCACGTGTTACCACTCCGAGCTTCAGTGTAAGCTTGATTATGTTCGAAATCACCTAAAATCGCAAAATTAGACTTAAAAATTCAACAAATCACAAACCTTTTCGGCGTCTTTCTTATCATATCGTTCATTTAAAACCAGGAAGAAATTATCGAATAGCTTCGCTGCGTTTCCGCCAATAAAATGCTTCATAACAGATCGTTTGCCCAACTTCCCGGCTACATTCTTCTGCAAACGCTCGAATAGAGACGCGGAGCTGAACGGCGTATTAGCGGAGTTTCCCTCGGTGCTGGCGCTGCTCAGGCTGTTCGATTCTTGCAGAACTGAAAGAATAATATATAGATAAGATCGCAAAAGGTGATTCAAATTGCGTGCGGCGGGAGATTGGAGTGCGCGATTAGGATGGCAGATGGAGATGTGACCAGTTTGCAGCGTTTGAACGCCAACGCACAAGGTTGTAGCTAGTCTCTAATAGTATAGAGTCAACCTCTGATACCAATTCGACCTAACAACAACCCGACTGTTGATGAGTCACGCGAGGCAAACCAACATCGGAACATCTGACGACAAGCCACTCAAATACTCGAAAATAGCGCAAAGCAAATATTGCAAACAGTTTGTTAGGAAAACAAAAACAAAATTAGTTTGCATAACCACTAGCAAACCACTCGACGGCGGATGTGCAAGAAAATCGCATTAATTCGGTCGTTTTATGTAAGTGCGCCGTGGAAAAAAAAACAAGACGTTCCGAATTGACGAAATTAGTGTCGCGGGAACGTGCTGGAGACGTGAAAAAGTGAGTTGAGATGCAGCTGATGCGCGCCCCAAAACGGTCGTTTCTGGCGGCGCACATCGGCATCCGATTAGCCGCGCAAACATTGACAGAAGCGCGCGGAAACATTTTTGAATTCAAAACGCTCGCGAGCGGAGATAAGCGAGCACAGTGCGATGATAGCAAGCGATGACCAACAGGGCTGAAATTCCCACGGAAGAGGCGGCGGCGGTCAAAGAGTCAGCGGCAGTCGATTGGAAAAAATGAATTGGTGCTCGTTAACCTGGAGGAGCTGTACTATCAAATGACAAGCAGAAAAAGAGCGGAAATGGGAAATGTTGAATTTTGGAGAATTTTGAAGCAAATTACAGGTTGACGCGACGGTCGGAGACATAGAAAAGAGGCACAAAACGATAAATAAAACGCGGCAGATCAATTCTAGACGCATACGACCGGTACAAACATCAAACAGGGCGCTTCGAGGCGGAAAATGCGAAATTTGCCTATTTTCGATAATACAACTGTCACGAAATAATAAAAAAAGACCATCTTGAAGCGAAAATAACGAGCACAACGACGCAACTACCCACAAAACCCTCCAAAACAAGCCCGTAAACCAGAAACATACCTCGTTTCTTCTTATCGCCTTTCTTGGAACTCATCTTGCACACAACAGGGAGGAAGGTTGCTGGCTTGGAAGAAGCTGCTCGCGCCGATGGACGACAAACCGGGTGGACACCGCGAGCGAGAGGGGGCGGGCGGGTTGCAGTGAGCGAGCGGGCGGCGCGCGCGAGTGGCCTGCGCGCGATCCACAGCACAAACGCGATTAGGCGTGAGTCGCAAAGAAGGACATCAAGAGGAGCAGAAGACGAAGAAGACAAAAGCACTTACCGTCTTGCGACATCGATGACAAATCGTCTCGTCGGGCAACTCGCCGCTCGTTGTTGGGCATGCGCAATCGCGAGCGCTGATTGACAGCCGAATGGCGGCCACGGCGGCGCAGAGTTAGCGTAGTGAAGAAATTTGGGTTGACGTGATCGGTAATCCCTTGTCTAATTAGGTGTAGAAGTGCGGCGACAACGCGGCGGTGCTCTGTGGCGCTTCTTTTCGCTTAATCACCTAATCACGTCCGCAGTAATTGTTTTCGACAGCATGATTGTGATGATTGCGAGCCAGCGGTGCTGACAGGAGGGGAAAGATCGTTTTGCACGCTGTAAATAACGGAGTTTTGTGATCTTTTGGATCATTTCCCGATCAAAACACCTCTTGTCTGACTGTTTTTGTCTGTTTTTTTCGTGTCTGAGACGGTCATGCATGTCTGGAATCGGACTGCTCTTCTTCTAAATGTGTGATTTTGTGAGTTTACACAGTCTGAGACTGCTGACCTCTGTCGACAGGCGAATGTCTCCGGTCCCCACTGTCTGATTTTTACGTCTAAAAACGTCTGGCATTGATCGTTTTCGTCCCATTTGTACCAATTTTCATGTCTGACACGGCGAAATATATCTTCAAATCCGATTTCTTGAAAGATCATATCTAATCACTGTCTGTCTCACACTCTATTGTCTCATTTTGGTCAAATTCGCCATGTCTAATACGGTCATTTCTCCCCGAATTCAACTGCGCTCGCCCATCGACCTCAACTGGAGAAGGTCAGCTCCAGGTTAACGAGCAACAACTACGGAATTTCATCCCTGTTGGTCATCGCCTCTTATGTATCATCGTTCTCTGCTCGCTTATCTCCGCTCGCGAGCGTTTTGAATTCAAAAATGTTTCCGCGCGCTTCTGTCAATGTTTGCGCGGCTAATCGGATGCCGATGTGCGCCGCCAGAAACGACCGTTTGGGCGCGCATCAGCTGCATCTCAACTCACTTTTTCACGTCTCCAGCACGTTCCCGCGACGCTAATTTCGTCAATTCGGAACGACTTGTTTTTTGTTTTGTTTTCATAACGAATTCAAGGGCACCTCGTGGATTGTCCCACCAGGCAAACATTGTAAACACACATACGTAATACGGTCATGGGACTTAATCGAACTTAATCTCAGTGAAACGGGCTGTTTTCGATGAGAGATAACCAAGATGTTCACAAGAAACTGAACAATCGCCGAGTGTTGAAGAATTTGACGCTGGTGACGCTGATTGAACAATGCCTCAACTGTGCGAGCTGTGCACGGAAAATACGGCCGACATCGACTTCAATGCTTTGAAGAGATGATCAAAGTTGCGGTTTGTGAATTTTTTTGTCTTCTTTGTTTTCGTTATTTAGTACATACGAGAGGACCAACCGAGCCTGACCGTTTTGCCGGATCTCGTGTTCAATGAGAAGAGATTGAGTAAGGAAGTAAGAGAAACCATACTCACGTTACAGTAGACCAACCAAAGATACAGTAAACCGTTACTATATCACTATAGTTGCAATTTCAGGAAAAATGCTTTCTTCTTTACTAACAAACACAAAACACACAACAATTAGGCGGACGCATACGCGCAGAAACGTTTCAACACCATACGTTTCCATTGAAATTCCTTTTCTTGTCAGAACTGCAAGTTTGGGAGATCTTCTACGCACAATCCCTCTTCGGTCATTGCCGCCATTCGGTCGACTCATCAAAGTAAGCCTCGATATCGACCTTGTTGGGCGCTCGCATTAGACTCTGAATGATTTTCTTCATTACATTGACAAAAAATGCATAAGGCATGTGTTGTGCTCGAAAATGCGACCACAACTGAGATGTAATTTGGCTATTTGCAAAAGCCTACACAATTGAGATTCGTGCCCGATTCGATGAGAATGCATTCGAATTAGTTAAACGTTTTCGACGCCGGCCGTTTGATGACTTGATGACAGAAGCCAACCCCCTCAACAAGCCCTTGGCCGATCGGAAACCGTCAAAACACCGCGATTAGAGACGTGGCAAACACGGAGTCGCCGGCTACAAAAGCGGAGCGGCGGAGCGGAGATTCATTCACTCGTCACTCGCTCCCTCGAAGATGAACTCGCAACTCGTCGCGCTCCTCTCGCTCCTCGCCGTCTCCGTCTCCCAGGCGGCCGACGCCAACGCCAACGTCGGCGCGGGCATCGGCGCTCCTGTGGACGCCGTGAAGGGAGTCCTCGGAGGCGCCACCGGCATCCTCGGGAATCTCCCCGGCATCGGCGGACTCACCGGCGGTCTCTTCGCACCGTCAGCGGTCTGACCAGCTCGCTCGGAGGAATCACCGGCGGACTCACCGGAGCCGCACAGAACGCTGCTGGCGGCGCCCAGGGAGCCGCCGGAGGCGCTCTCGGAGGTCTCGGAGGAGTCGTCAGCGGCCTGACCGGATCGCTCGGAGGCATCACTGGAGGACTCAGCGGAGCCGCGCAGGGCGCCGCCGGAGGAGCACCGGTGCTGCCGGCTCTCTGGGAGGAATTTCCGGAGTCGCCGCTCTCATCAGCCCCATCCTCGCCGTCATCGTTGGACTTCTCCAAACCGTCCTCGGCCTTCGTGAGTCTCTGCGCTCTCAGCTGCTTCCAAATTCCTGATTTCAGTTCCCGCCGTCACTGGAATCGCCGGAGGAATCGGAGGCGCCAGCGCTGGAGCCAACGCCAACGCCTAAAATGACAAAAACGAGATTTTTGTCTTAATCTGACAACAAAATAAAGTTGCAAGCATCAAATGTTCTTCATCAGCTATTAATCTAACGGATATTCTGACGCCAAGTCAAGGCGTCTAAAAGTTTGCCTGCTAAGCCTGGTAACCTGGTAACTAGCCAAGTCGTTCGCCTCCGGTTCTATCTCATTCTGTTCTGCATAAACAGTTGGCGATGGAGATTCTGTGTTTCAGTTATTCAGAGATTCTGCGAGCTGGTCATCTACTGGTGATCAACCTCAACTTGAAAAGGTCAGCTCCTCGGATGCCGATGTGCGCCGCCAGAAACGACCGTTTTGGGCGCGCATCAGCTGCATCTCAACTCACTTTTTCACGTCTCCAGCACGTTCCCGCGACACTAATTTTCACGGCGCACTTACTACTACCTTGAATAATACCTCATAATACCTCGAAAGTCCCCTTTCTGAAATGTAATTATGTTTAAATTTGCCTTGAATGAACTTTTGCGCTCAAACCTTGAAGCCGAAGTTGTACAGGGTGACCAGAAAGTATTGCAACAAAATGTTTAAATTAACTTTTCTTTGCGGTTTTTTGCATTTTAATGGCCTATTAAGGTCATAGTCGTGTTCCTCACGTCTTTTAGGGCTAGTATTTCTAATTTTGTTTTTTCGAGAATTTTTTTTTGGACAATACAGCTCTCGGAAGATGACCGGTCAGCTATCATAGCCTACCGGACCACCCACATCGATTTACGGAATGTTCGGAATTTTTAGTCGATTCTTAACTCGTTCGATTCGTCTCAATGGGCTTGCTCGGAATGTAAAAGAAAAAAAGAGACCGGATAAAAGGACAAAAATTTACATCGGTTTTTGTTTTTTACTTCTGTTGGTAGACCCACAGAAATTCAAGTCTGCCCTCCACGACCAAAGACATTTGCCCCTTGAACTGGCCCAAGTTGATGATCATGGACTTCGCGATTTGAGCATGTTGGACCAAAAAATCTGCGCTGTCACGTGCTAGTCATTGGAGTCGCTGAAACGCGCGCAATGGGAGGCCTGGGACAATATGATCTGAAAAATGGTCGCGTGCATTCTGAATATTTTCCAGACGTGACTGAGCGCCTGTATTAAATCCCAAGGTGTGAAATACGAAAACGAGCTGACAGCGTTTGTGGAGAATTTAGTGGGCTCTTACGCACAAAAAAGAAATTTCAATTTCGAGGTAATCTTGAAAAGTTATGGTTGGTTCTATCCGTTGCAATACTTTCTGGTCACCCTGTATTGTGTGTAATCACTGCGTGCACTGAGACCTCAAATATAGGTAATTAAGAAAATAAATTAAGCAGAGGCCTCGATATCGAGCTTCCTGTTCGCTCGCATGAAACTGAAACGCTGAATGATTCCCTCCACCACACCGTGACAGAAAATTCATCAGAAACGTTTTTTGATCGAAAATGAGGCCACAAATAAGCCGAGAAACCGAACAAAAACGGATCTCAGCCGGATTCAGAGGGTTGTCATTGTTGAGCAGCCTCCCCGTCATTCAAAGAAGCTCCGGCCAGGTCACCTCTCACCGGGAGCATCCGGAGTGGCTCACAGTGCGTAATTCAATCGATAAGGCTAAATTACCGTTTAAAGGGTTAAATAACGCCCCATCTCAGATAGTGCTACGTTCTCACGTACCTGGGCTATGGCTGGGATCGAAGAGTCATGTCATAATTGCTGTTTGCCGTTTATTTTAAACTTTCTGTCTCGAATAACATTGATTTCGGTGGGAAAAACGCCTTTCCGCCTTCAATTACGTTCGCATTGTTCACGTTCGAGCTCGCTTGTTGACGCACTTCGTCTTGATATTGCTAGCATGATCAAGGAAGTAGCAGTTGTACAGTACTCGCTCATGTTCCTCCTTGCTGTCGTTTGTATGGCGGCGCTGCTCACAATCTTCTTCAACACACGTCCAGCGGCAATCTACAGTAGGCAGCCAGCGCTAGCTCTGCTTCTGCTGGCGAATTTCGCTTCCGCAGCCGCAATTATGCCTTTCTCTCTTATCTGGCTCTCCTTTAGCCTCGGAAACATCGGTAATCAGACCAATTTGGTTACTGAAGCTTCAAACGCATCGCTATTCAGATAGATCCATCAACAGCGAGACCGTTCTCGTCCTCAGTGGTGTTATTGCCACCAATTTCGATATTGTCTACGACTGCGTCACCGTGGGAGTCTTCCTCCAACGCACCTGCTACTTGGCGTTTCCGCTTTGCTCTATGCGCCTCGTAAACAAGGTTATCGTATCGATTTTGGTGGTGACCGTCGTGATTGAGGTCGTTCTATTCACGAGCTTGAACGTGTCGACTCTGGGTTATCAGAAGGAACTTCAGCAAAGTAAGTAGCGAGAGTAGCAGTTGGCGCATTACGTCAATCACAATCATTTTGAGGCGTTCGCAAGCTTAAACAGCCGTAAGCAATAGAGTTTGACACACATATCGCTCAAACCAACCTCTTTCTCAGAATTGACATTTCTCTGAAATTCCTGAAATGTCTACAATCAGACTTTTTCCAGGACAACTCGGTCTCGAGCTATAAATAATAAGGCATAACATTTATTGGGGAAAGGGTGATCTCGCGGCAATTTGATTGCAGTACGTGTGAGCTATGTACAGTAAGGAATTAGAGATTCCTCCGGTGGGTCTAAGGTGGGTTTCCCTTTGATGTGTGTTGGATACCCGAGAGCGGAGAGTCTGACGACTTTATTGGATGCTCGCTCGGGGTCCGAAGGTCCCGAGTGATGATAACGCGCGCTTATATATCGGGTCACAGGGCGCGCGTCTGTTTGCATTACGACATGGGCGGCGCGGAGGTCACACTCCGTCACAGTACATTCACATGCTGGTCCACAGTGGTATACGTGTATAGTGCGCTACATTGGTCGGTAATTGGCTTATCATTGGATTTATTGCTGATTCCGATGGCCCAAGCATTCCTCGCGACCTCAAATTGGTCTAGAATGGGCATAGAGACACAGAATTGTGGTCGTTTGGCTGAGAAAAGCAAAACTGATCGAGTTTGCCCATGCACACCACAAAATCAATTCAACGTCAGCCAGAAAATCATGAAATTTCATGCAAAACGGTCCGAAATAGCCACAAATCAGAGGTTACTGCGGTGTTGTAACTCCAAGCATTTATGATTTCAGTCGCCATTGTGTAGCCCACTGTTGCGTAGCTTTTAATCTTGGCCCAAAATCGATTCGCTGCAAGCCGCATCGATCTAATAAAATGCAGCTTCGTTAACCTAAACTTGCAGACTGTTTCTCCTTCAACTGCGTTGTCCTCCCGAGAACGATCGCTCGTCTCTGTAATCTAGTCGTCAAATGCGTCGCTTCGGTGGTCAACGTCACTCTTGGCATCTCGTTCATCGTTCAGTTGAAGAGAAGAAAACTTCAATTTACTCGCCACTGTGAGAAGAAGGTGAGCGGGCGGAATTCAATGAAAATATCGAGAACTTTAGGTTAACAGTTTCCTGATGTACACCTTCATATGGCGCTGCATCCTCGAGACGGTGCCGTTTTTTGTGGATCTGTTCGCGACGATTGTTGTAAGTTCTGCAACCGTAGTTCGTTCCTAATGAAAACAGCGCTGGTAGAGCGTTAGGGTGAAGATTCGCATTGATTCAATCTGAAAATGAAAATCTTGTAATTCAAACTCATATTTTCAGCTTCGCATCAACCTCGGTGTCTATCTCGGCGCATACGGTAGCCAAGAATGGGCGCTGGACATCTGCTGCACATCAATCTCCTACTATCTCATTTTGGTCAAAAAGTCGAAAACGTCTTCGGAACTCTGTTGAGCGACAAATGTCGATCGAGTGTGAATTGGTCGTGATGGGGTGTGTAGTTTGATTGTGCGTGGAGTGATACCGCTAGCTCGTGTAAACGCCGTGTAAATAAATGACGCATTCGGAGTCATGTTTCCTCCAAAGTTCCAACAAGAATCCGAGACGACCCAAAGAAGAGGAGTTCCCAGCAGAAACGAGGTATGTTTCTGGGTTTATGGGCTTGTTTTGGAGGGTTTTGTGGGTAGTTGTGTCGTTGTGCTCGTTATTTTCGCTTCAAGATGGTCTTTTTTATTATTCCGTGACAGTTGTATTATCGAAAATAGGCAAATTTCGCATTTTCCGCCTCGAAACGACTTGTTTGATGTTTGTACCGGTCGTATGCGTCCTAGAATTGTATTGCTACGCGTTGCATTGTCTCATTTTGCGATTACGCAGACCTAAATCCCTCATGCATGAGCTTCTTGCGTGGTGACCGGGTCCCGGAAAAGCTGCTTTGAAGATGAAGCGACGATCAACGCCGATCCACTCCAATCCGAGAAACCAATCAAAAACGTGCAAACGTCTCCTGCGCAACTCAGACACCTGTGTCATTGTCCCTGTCATTCGAAGAAACTCCGGCCATGTCGTCACCTCTCATCGGGACCCTGTGGAGTGGCTCACATTGTGTAATTCAATTGATTTAAAGGGACACGGTCATGAGCAACGAGTGTTCTCAAAATGCTCTGAAATTCGGTGTACTGGGGGTTTTCGAGGTCGCTGGAATTTTTTCCCGCGTCAGTGTTTTAGTCGGTGACCAAAATTTTCGAGCACTGGACATTACTCGGGAACCAAAAATGCTTGATCTCAGAGCGATTGAATTGCGCGGTCTGCCGTCAGTACTCGGCCGTGCTTGTTTTGTCTTGAACAGCGTTTATTGGCCCGTTTTCTTGATTCTGGTGCCATGAGAGTTCTTCGCGACCTCGAATTAGTCTAGAATGACCATGGAAACAGAGGTTTGTGGGCGATGGGCTGAGAAAAGCAAAACAATCGCGTTTTGCCAACGCGCGCCAAACTTCTAAGTAGAAGTCAACCGGGAAATCGTGAATTTTCATCGATTCTGGGCCAGACGGCCACAAACCACTGTTTCCATGGTTAAGTTTCCATGGTTAGGGACGCTGGTTTTGACAATCTCACATGGGTCATTTGAGGGAAATGAAAGAGGGACGTAAAATCATAGGAAATCATAGGAATCATAGGTCTTCGAAAATCCGATGATGTTTTACGTTTTACGGCGGGACGGTGATGAGAGGTGCAATGGTGGAACGAAGACACGGATGAGAACGGAGTGCGTAACGATTGCTCGGACATTCTTTTTAGTTCTTTTTAGCTTACAGCTTAGCTTTAAGCTTTCATGCTTGCAACTTTATTTCGTTGTCAGATTAAGACAAAAATCTCGTTTTTGTCATTTTAGGCGTTGGCGATGGCTCCAGCGCTGGCGCCTCCGATTCCTCCGGCGATTCCACTGACGGCGGGAACTGAAATCAGGAATTTGGAAGCAGCTGAGAAATTAGAGGCTCACGAAGGCCGAGGACGGTTTGGAGAAGTCCAACGATGACGGCGAGGATGGGGCTGATGAGCGCGGCGACTCCAGAAATTCCTCCCAGAGAGCCGGCAGCACCGGTGGCTCCTCCGGCGGCGCCCTGCGCGGCTCCGGTGAGTCCTCCAGTGATGCCTCCGAGCGATCCGGTCAGGCCGTTAAGGACTCCTCCGAGACCTCCGAGGGCATCTCCGGCGGCTCCCTGGGCGCCGCCAGCAGCGTTCTGCGCGGCTCCGGTGAGTCCGCCGGTGATTCCTCCGAGCGAGCTGGCCAGACCGCTGACGGGTGCGAAGAGACCGCCGGTGAGTCCTCCGATGCCGGGGAGGTTCCCGAGGATGCCGGTGGCGCCTCCGAGGACTCCCTTCACGGCGTCCACAGGAGCGCCGATGCCCGCGCCGACGTTGGCGTTGGCGTCGGCCGCCAGGGAGACGGAGACGGCGAGGAGCGAGAGGAGCGCGACGAGTTGCGAGTTCATCTTCGAGGGAGCGAGTGACGAGTGAATGAATCTCCGCTCCGCCGCTCCGCTTTTGTAGCCGGCGATTCCGTGTTTGCCACGTCTCTAATCGCGGTGTTTTGACGGTTTCCGATCGGCCAGCGGCTTGTTGACGGCGTTGGCTTCAGTTCCTCGCCGTCTCCGTCTCCCTGGCGGCCGACGCCAAGGCCGACGCGAGCATCGGCGCTCCTGTGGACTCCGTGAAGGCAGCTCTGGGAGGTGCCACCGGGATCCTCGGGAATCTCCCCGGCATCGGAGGACTCACCGGCGGTCTCTTCGCACCCGTCGCCGGTCTGACCAGCTCGCTCGTAGGAATCACCGGCGGACTCACCGGAGCCGCGCAGAACGCTGCTGGCGGCGCCCAGGGAGCCGCCGGAGGCGCCCTCGGAAGCCTCGGAGGCGTCGTCAGCGGCCTGACCGGATCGCTCGGAGGCATCACTGGAGGACTCACCGGAGCCGCGCAGGGCGCCGCCGGAGGAGCCTCCGGTGCTGCCGGCTCTCTGGGAGGAATTTCCGGAGTCGCCGCTCTCATCAGCCCCATCCTCGCCGTCATCGTTGGTCTTCTCCAAACCGTCCTCGGCCTTCGTGAGTCTCTCATCTCTCAGCTGCTTCCAAATTCCTGATTTCAGTTCCCGCCGTCACTGGAATCGCCGGAGGAATCGGAGGTGCCAGCGCTGGAGCCAACGCCAACGCCTAAAATGACAAAAACGAGATTTTTGTCGTAAAAATCTGACAACAAAATAAAGTTGCAAGCATCAAATGTTCTTCATCAGCAATTAAGCTAACGGATATTCTGACGCCAAGTCAAGGCGTCTAAAAGTTTGCCTGCTAAACCTGGTAACTAGGCTCAAAGACTAGGCTCAAAGACAAACGGTACGTTTAGACAAGAGCGATGTTTAAGCGTTAAGTCTGTCAGCGCTAAGTGCTTAGCGCCAAGTCATTCGCCTCCCGCTCTGTCTCATTCTGTTCTGCATAAACAGTTGGCGATGGAGACAGCTATTCAAAGATTCTGCGAGCTCCTTGTGCGCCTATACAGTTGTCGAATGTCTATTGTGAGCGGGAATTGATCGTACGTCGGTGAGCGTTCCCATGGGGAGACAAAGCTTTCACTTCATTCTGTGTGAACGAGGGAATAAAGGTCAAAACAGAACTTGATTTAAAAGAAATTTGAAGCTCGTTCGTTTATTGAACGTTCCCGGCACTGGTGACATCGATCGACGAAGGCTTGATGACCACAGAGCGCACTCTACTTTTCCATCCTGTTAGCCGGGCGATCAATTGCGAGAAAATCCGCCTGACCGCATCTCGATAGGCCTTGAAGAAGAGGAGGTAGGCGATGGCGGCAACGCTTCCATGATTGGAGAGAAGAACCAAACACAGCATGGTCGTTTCCTTCCTGTATGGACTATGAGGAATGATTGCTTCGCAATACAAAATCACAACTGGAACGCAATAAAACAGCGCTGCGATGGCGGTCAACGTGAGAAGGCTTGCAAAGACCTTCTTTTGGAGAGCGAGAGTGGCGTCGTTAACAATTCGATTTTTCATCGTTTGGAGTTTCCAGAGAAACAGACAAGAAGAGACGATGATAACAAGGAATAGGATAGTTGTCCCCGTTAGATATGCAATATCAAAAATGGAGTTCGGTGCGCCATTGGGGTTAAAACAGAAGCCGAAAGGTCTATCGGGAAGTTCAGCCTTGTGCGGGTAGTCATCGTAGCTGAAATTCCACGCATTCGTAGTGGGATAGTAGATCAGAGCTAAGAGAACGAGAGCGGCGTGCACTCCGCCACAAAGACCAAAGACCCAGGCTGGTCTGATGCGGGAGGCCAGTTTTGGGTGCGCAAAGACAATATAACGATGCGGGAAGGCAAAACAGAGAGCCAAACCGAACTGAGTAACAGATACTAAGGCGAGAAAGTAGATGAGATGGGCAAACAGTAGTTCGCTGTCGTTAACTTTACTTGAATTGCGACCAATTCGATAGCAAAAAGTCGGAAACATCGGCAAGAAATGAATGAAGGCGCCAATGACGTTGGCGAGGAAATTCCATATCATTGTGTTCAGGATAAAGAAGGAATAGTGACGGAGTGGCGGCGGCGTGTGCCTGAGGACAACATAGATTGCGAACAGCTTTAACGGTATGTGAATACAGGCTGTTATGTCGAGGATTCGGTTGTAGAGAAGCTCATAAATGGTGACCGCCATCTCCTTCGAGTAAGAAACCGCTCATTGCGAGATTTTGCTCAGAGTTGTAAGTGGGGTGGAGCTACGATACTCACATAAGGAAATCGGAGCCAAACAAGAACGACGAGCGGAAAATCTCCTATTATTGACACAAAAATAAGTACATACACCACGCACCACACACCACGCTGGTAGATCACGCATTGGAGTTGAAGTTGTTCTTTTGTGAATGTACTCACAACAAAGGAACCAAACTGCCCCCACTACGTTATAAACTCTCTGTTCTGTTGGATCGAAGCCAAAACAAAATTTTTTCATTGAATTGGATTGTACGTACAATAAATGATTGGAGTAGGCTTCAGTAGTCATAGAGTTACTCATCTAAGCGGTTCTGGTGAGGCAAGAAATTGAGGCAACAACTCATTGTCATAATTTTGTTGTTCTTATTAACTCGGGTACCGATCAGGCAAAGAAAGTTTTCATCGCCTTCTGAACATCCAAAAACGGTCACAGTTATGTTGGTTGGCAGTTCCTAGGCCTAAGCCTAAGACAGTTACAGCAGGATCGGTTTTTGGCGCAAATTTTTTAAGTTGAAAATAGATTTTGCAGTTGACTTGATTACTATGACACTAAGGCAGCCAGCCTAAGCCTGATGTAGTTACGATCTGTTTACCGTATGTACGGAAACTTCTCGGAAAAGAATTTTCGTGCAAAGGATGCAAACACGTTTGCAACCTTAATGCAACCTTGATGTGAACGACGCTCAATTTTCTGTGCGGCAAGTAAAAATCCAGGACATTGTTTTGGGGCAGGGTTGCACTCATCAAAACAGTCGAAACTCACTTAGCTACGAGTTTAAAACACTTATTACAGATTCGATTAATGTATTGGCCTCTATCAGTGTCGCCAATCAATACCCTTTTAGAGCACAGAAGCTCACCTGTACACGAGGTTCCATTATTGCTCCTTTCAAGTCACTTCAAAATTGAGGTTTTCTCCTCCTCATCCCATCAGACCGCTTAGGCTTCTTCATTCTGTTTGCGTGATCATGTGCGTGAAGATCCGCCTAACCATCTCGATAGGCTTAAAAGAAGAGTTTCCCCCAGCAATGTCTTAACTTGATGCTAACTTAAACTTAAATGACAATGACAGTTGCCAATCCAGCTTCCGCTTTTTTCGATGCTCTAGTTTTCGATGTTTTCGCTTTCGGCCGCTGCAGAACAACCTTTAATCCCTTGTTTCCCCGTTTCGGATGTCACGGGGAGGCGATTTGCATGATGACAACTGAAGCCAACGCCGTCAACAAGCCGCTGGCCGATCGGAAACCGTCAAAACACCGCGATTAGAGACGTGGCAAACACGGAGTCGCCGGCTACAAAAGCGGAGCGGCGGAGCGGAGATTCATTCACTCGTCACTCGCTCCCTCGAAGATGAACTCGCAACTCGTCGCGCTCCTCTCGCTCCTCGCCGTCTCCGTCTCCCTGGCGGCCGACGCCAACGCCAAAGCCGGCGTTGGCGCTCCTGTGGACGCCGTGAAGGGAGTCCTCGGAGGCGCCACCGGCATCCTCGGGAATCTCCCCGGCATCGGAGGACTCACCGGCGGTCTCTTCGCACCCGTCAGCGGCCTGACCAGCTCGCTCGGAGGAATCACCGGCGGACTCACCGGAGCCGCGCAGAACGCTGCTGGCGGCGCCCAGGGAGCCGCCGGAGGCGCTCTCGGAGGTCTCGGAGGAGTTCTCAACGGCCTGACTGGATCGCTCGGAGGCATCACTGGAGGACTCACTGGAGCCGCGCAGGGCGCCGCCGGAGGAGCCACCGGTGCTGCCGGCTCTCTGGGAGGAATTTCCGGAGTCGCCGCTCTCATCAGCCCCATCCTCGCCGTCATCGTTGGTCTTCTCCAAACTGTCCTCGGCCTTCGTGAGTCTCTACGCTCTCAGCTGCTTCCAAATTCCTGATTTCAGTTCCCGCCGTCACTGGAATCGCCGGAGGAATCGGAGGTGCCAGCGCTGGAGCCAACGCCAACGCCTAAAATGACAAAAACGAGATTTTTGTCTTAATGTGACAACGAAATAAAGTTGCAAGCATCAAATGCTCAAAACGGTTTTCATTTCCGAGGTTTCCTTTTTTGCAGCCCTTGACGCGGTTCCTCTCGACTTCAGCGAGCGCGTGTCGTACGAACTTCATTTGCTAAGGCTACAAAACAACAAATTTTCTCGCTTGTAGCTGGGAAAATAAATTGAAAAGACTTCAAAATACCGTAAAATACGTCAAATACAATCACGCGTTAAGACGCAAATTTCTGCAAAATGTTATCTCATAGCGTCGTCCGCCAACCGCTAGCAGCAAGATTTTAGCGCTCTCATTCGAACTTTACAAATATTTACGATTTCAATTTGACAATAGCGTATAGAAGGCCGTGATGGCCATCGTGACAGAAACACCGTTGTGTGGTTATAGAGTCGCAATCCCTCCGCACAACTCCCAACTCTCGACATCGTCACCGATGACTCTTCAGTATCCGCCGACTCCTGGGGAGTTGACAACGATGATGACAATTTCGATGAAATTATTTTACAGAAATCATATTAAACTCTCGCATCCGCCGACCACTTTGTTCTTGTTTTTGAGCGCGGCAAGGGCTTGGTTTGCCGTTAAAAATTACAAGGTCGTAGTGCGTTGTTTTTCTCTACTTACGCTAAATACTTGTTTTGGCAGTTCGATCGGCTAAGGGTGTCTTATTTTTCTTAGTCCACCCCGCCTACAATTCAAAGTCAAAGTCAAAGCTTCTCTACAACCGAATTCTCGACATAACAGCCTGTATTAACATCCCGCTGAAGCTGTTCGCAATCTACGTTGTGCTCCGGCACACGCCGCCGCCACTGCGCCACTATTCCTTCTTCATTCTCAACACGATGATCTGGAATTTCCTCGCCAACATCATCTACATCGAACGCTTGATGACAACAGAATGCCCTTTGCTATTGTGTTGCTAGCAGCCATCGCAAATCCCTTACAAATCAATCGTAGTTCAAGCAAATTAGGCACTCAACAAAGTTGCTCTTCGAATTTTGTTGTGAATGATGAAGTGATGAAGAACCAAGCACGTTGATAGGACAAACAACGCATAGCTCGATTTGTCATCGGTCGATTTCATTACCACCAAGTAAATTGAATTGAAAATCGTGTTCATTTCTTGTGATCATTGCTCTCAGTCTTTCTGTTTACCGTCGCCAGTCTGGTTTCCCCATTGAATAGTGAGAAACATTCAAAGTTGGAGCCAATCAAATGAACTTGTGGTTAATTGCGCGTCTGAAGTAATTGTTTTTTCGTGTTTTGCGCGGCTAACCGTGTGTCATGGCCTTGGCACCTTCCCACCTACCATTCGGAGTAACATTTCATTGGGTGCGACTTCCTACTTTGAGGCTATGGCTAACAACATCCAAGAGCTTCTCTACGACCGAGTCTTGGACATAACAGCCTGTATTAACATCCCGCTGAAGCTGTTCGCAATCTACGTTCTGCTCAGGCACACGCCGCCGCCACTCCGTCACTATTCCTTCTTTATCCTGAACACGATGATCTGGAATTTTGTTGGAAATGTCGTCTTCAGCTTCATGCATCTCGTGCCGCTCTTTCCGGCTTATTGCTTTCGAGTTGATGGAATCTCAAGGCTATTCATTGACAGCGAGCTGTTTGGTCATCTCATGTTCTTGCTCATGTTCATTTTTGTGAACAACTTTGGTTTGGCGCTCGTCTTCATCTTCCCACACCGCTACATTGTGTTTGCACATCCAAAACTGGCCGCTCGCATCAGACCAGCCTGGGTTTTTGGTCTTTGTGGCGGAGTGCACGCCGCTCTCATTCTCTTTGGTCTAATCTACTCTCCCATCGTTGAGGGAATATTCAGCTACGATGACTATCAGAACAAGGCTGAACTTCCCGATAGACCTTTCGTTTTCTGTTTTAACCCCAACGGCACGGCAAAAACCTTGTTTAACACTACATACATGCTGGGGCTAATTGTTGAAATCCTCGTTATTGTTGGTTCTTCAATTCTGTTTCTGCGGAAAATCAAAAAGATGAAGAAACGAATCTTCCATGACGCCACGCTTGACCTTCAAAAGAAGGTCTTCTCCAGTCTCGTCATCTTAACTGTCATTGCGATTGTATTTTGTTTCACTCCAGTTGTGATTATGCACTGCAATACGATGTTTCTCAGTAACCCATTCAGCCAAAAAACGGCGATGATCTGTATTGTGATTCTCTCGAATCATGGAAGCGTTGCCGCCATCGCTTACCTCCTCTTTTTCAAGGCCTATCGAGACGCGGTCACACGGATTTTCTCGAATTCGATCGCTACGCTAACGGGACGGAAAAGCAAAGTGCATTCTGTGGTCACCTCCGCCGGGAACGTTTGAGAGGTGGACTTTATAGAAGCCAAAAGCAGAGTTCAGTCTATTGTCATCGCGTCATCATCGCTCTCTTCCCAAACTGCTTGTAGTTGTAATTCAATAAACAAAATAAATTAACCAAAATATCCTCGATCATAGATTGTAGAGAATGTGTGTCAAAACAGGCAATGAATTTTCGTTCCTTAGCAACGTTTCGCAACAAAATTACGGAGCTATTGAGAATATTGCCCCGAAGAGTTGTGGTTGTGTTGATCACCTAGAGACACGTTGATTAAAACCCGAGATCTGGAGAATAGAGCTATCTTTTGGCGCCAAATTCGCAAACAGATAAGATGAAAGCGAAGTTGTGTTGGAAGTGTTGGAAGACGCAATTTGTTTTCTCAGTCGAACGGCAGCTACAATCTACTGGGTCGTTCTCAGCCAATTGGAGTTCGTGAGGAACGCTCATGCGATCAGAATCACGTGAGCCGGCCGAAAATAGCCAGAAAACGTCACCTCGCTGTCCGCTGTCCGCGGCGCCATCTTTTTTTTTTGACACCAGGACATAACGTTGATGTCCGGATCAACGATCAACTTACAATTTCGGATGATGCGTGCCATGGCAGCCCTCGGCCGTTAGGCGCTAGCGTTTGTGCATGTAGATTTATTGCTTGTTATTTGGCTGCGGTTGAATAAACCAAGTTTGGCGATCAACTGCATTCGCGAGCCGCGTGGCCTCCTGCAGCAAAAGAGGATTGTTCGAGCCTCCGTCTCTACATCCATCCATCCGTATCTCGCTGTTCCCTGTTTATGACCGCTTCAGTCTACTCGAAACTGTAGAGATAAGTGAAAACGTTCCACGTCTCTCGCAAACTCATGATTTCGGCAAATTTGTTCACCGTCCTGACGACTTCGTCGAATGTCTCCTCGGGCCACGATTCCGTAGTTATCGTCACGTTTTCCGTCAACTCCGTCCATCTCTCGTGAATACGGTCTCTCTCCCAGTGGCTACCGTACTCTGCCTGAACGAGTTGATCAGCTGTGAGCAGAGGAGCGAATCCACCTCGATGAAGACTTTAGGGGAGCACGGCGTGTACATCATCTTGCCGAGCAAATCACCCGCGCAGATACCGTAATCCGGAAAGTGTGGATGGCTGTAAATCCATTTCTGCTTCTTCGGAATCAGAGTGCCGCAGAGGGTAGATTCGTTCGTTGCGCGATTGCTGTAGAGGTAGAACAAGTCAATCTTCACGCCTCTTCTGTAGACTGAGAGCTCGAAGCAGTCGTCAATCTGAAAAGCGGCTGATTTGAGGCGAGAAGAACGATAGACCTACTTTTCCAATAAACCAAAAAGTCCGAAATTTTGTGGATTTTACGAGGTGATCGAGGAGAGCTTCAGAGTGTTCTTCGCGGAGGACAGCAAAGTCAATATCCCATGTGTGTGGGATTATGGAACATTCCCTGAACCAGCCTGCAAGAGGAAGAGCTACGGTAGATAAACCTAAACGCCACTTACCCAGCAGAGTTCCCCCGAACATCAACGGTGTCACCCGGAACTCCATCACCAAATCCCTGAATTCGGCCAAGTCGTCCACGAAATCGAGACTGATGATCCTCTTCGTGTCGCTCGCCCTCTCGATCGTCATATTCCTGCACTCCAGCAGCCGGCCACGCTTCCATTCCCACAGAAATTGCTCTGGGTCGGCTGGAATTTGAACTAGCCGACCGTACAGGAAGTGATCCTTTGTTTCGAACCTTAAATCGTCAAGATTCCATATTCCAGACTTCGAACTCACCTTCTGAGCGCTCGTCTCTCGTCTTCAAACAAAATCACAATGTAATCCTTGTCAGGATCATCGATTATCTGGTGGATTACGGTATTTTCAACCGCCAACGATCGATCTGAGACAGCGGCAAAGTGAATGGGTCTGGTTGAGTTGACCGGACACGTCAGGCAGTTGAGGATGACCTCGTCTATTAGAATTGGCTCATTTGTGATCCGTTGTAGTTTGGTTGCGCTGTTGTACCGTAGAACGAGGAGAACAGACACCAGAAAGGCGGTCAAACAAACGAAAATGAAATGTCTAGACCGGGAAACCATGAAATCTCGATTTGTCTGAAAAGTGCACGCGTAGACGTGTCATTCCGTGTCCAAACACCTCGCAAACAACGCGAAAACACCAACTTTATCAGCAAATCGCGCTTTCGTGCCAACTCAGACGCGCCTCATCAAGCCGCACACGTGTTCTCGAGTCAACAACGCGCTCCATTAAAACGGCGCCTCTCGCTCGCCGTCCATCAAACCCGCCATGAAGACCACCGCCACCGTACTCGTCCTCCTCTTCGCGCTCCTCTCGCTCGCTTCCGCCCAGTGCGGAGGAACCGAGTGCACCGGCGGTTGCTGTCCTTACCAGGGCGCCGTGTGCTGCCCCAGTGGCTTCTCCTGCTGCCCCGCCGGAACCATCTGCCATGAGCAGGAGGGTCGCTGCTCCTATGTGAGTTGATTAAGCGTTGATGAGGCTGAAATCGAGAGATTTAGGGATTCGCGAAGACGATGTTCACTCTGGTGGACAGAAACGTCTGAAACTCGATTCAACGCGCCGCGCTTCGTCAATCAAACCATCCGCCGGCTTAATCAACCTCATGATTCATCGCGCCATTTAAAGCATTCGCTGGCCTAATCAACCTCATGTCCGCCATATTCCATACTCGCCTACTGTAACTTTAAAAGCGGAAATAAACAAATTTAAGAAGGAAACAACTTCAAACGCAGCGCTGATTTGAGCAAAACAGTGCATCCCTTCCGCATTTGGGTCACTCGGGTAATGGGAGCACCGCCGTACTTTGGTTCAAGATCTAATCTTGCACATGAGTTCACGACTGTCGCCTCGCGCAAGGGGCGTTCTTTCATCAGACCTTCCTTTAAATTCTTCCTTTAAACAAAACATAAAATTGCTGGAGGTATGGGGAATCGAACCTCAGCCCTCTCGCATGCTAAGCGAGCGCTCTACCCCTGAGCTATACCCCACTGGCTATTTTGTCGCTCACAGCGGTGATATGACTGTTTCATTGTCTCTCTGTTGACCGGTTTTCGCAGTTCATTGCGAGATCTATTTTATGAACTAAATCACTAAGGCACAACATTTCATTGAATTGAATTTGGGAGTGTCGGGTGACCGACGGACAAACCAACAACGCGTGAACAAATGCAACAGTCGATATCACTGCGCTGCGCGACAACGCAGCCAGTGGGGGTATAGCTCAGGGGTAGAGCGCTCGCTTAGCATGCGAGAGGGCTGGGGTTCGATTCCCCATACCTCCAGCAACTTTTTTTTGTTTTTCACTAATCTTACCAACTTTCATTGATTTTGGCTTTATAGTTCTTAGAACCTCTTGTAGATAGAGCTATTTGCGCTCCTTGATCGTATTCTTGTCTGCCGGCTGTCATTTCTCCACGCGAGATCCATTTTATCAATAAAATCACTAAAATGAGGCATAAGAACATCATTAGCAGCTAGTGTATGATGCGACGTGTCTCTATAGTAAGCTAGCAGCGTCCGATTATCGTATCCTCGACAAATCGTCTTTGAATCGTCACAGAATGGCTGCTGCAGATCGAAATACGAGCATTTGGGACAATTTGCCAGAATATGATCAATTCTCTTCAACGTATAGGCATGCATGTCCAGAAAATCCTAAATTTGTTCATTTTCCTTGCTCTAAACTACAGTATACCAACCTGATAGAGATATTCGCCACTTTTGAGTTGAGAAACATTCCTATAGAGCGCGTGGGCCATTCGCTCGCTCGTGAATTCGGCTTTTGCAGCTGCGAGAACTCCACTTATGACAATATGACCCGTACTTTGCGATAAATCGTTCAGAAATTGAAGCGCGGCTACAGTAACCAGATCATCGCTGAGATCACCGTTGATTGGCGCACGGAAGCCGCGTGCAAATCTGAAAATAGCTCACGTGGATCCTAAAGCCAAGACTTACTGCTGCACGATGAAGACAACGTCATTCCCTGAAGTCAGGAGTTCTGGCCGTGCTGTCTTAAACAGATCATCACTACCGTATGACACAAAATCCAAAATTTCATGACCATATTTGGCTATGAGGGTCAATTGCGCAAATCGATTCTTAAAAATCTCGTAAACCATTGAATGGAAGCGTATGGCGAAGCTGTTTCCGATTACGGTCATTTTCAGGGTGCCGTTGGAGTTCTGAAAGGGATTACTGTAGCTGCAAGTTTGCGCTTATGATATGACGTTAATCAGCGTACGTGGTCAGCCCAGACCTCAATTTATAAGCCCAAAAATTCAAAATCGACGTGTACGTTCGAAATCGGGAAACCCTGATCAACGTATGTGGTCACCCAAGAGCCTGAACATACCCTCAAATCGCACCGATACGGATAGTCCTGCTGCTCACACCCCGGAACCACCGGTATACCGTAATCCTGCACCTTCCAACGCATATTCGCGGCGATCGCGTTCTCAACAATCTCCTCCTCAGTCCAGTTTTCGTCAAAAAACGTCTCGCGACTCCAATAATACGGTCCTGTCACGTTCGTTGGCTTCATTGCGAACATGTCAGCTTTGGGTGGAAGCGCAATCCATCCGCTAATGACGTAGCATAGGGCGGAGACCATTAATGACGACCACACGCGTTGAAGGAGCGGCTTTTCGATGTAATGATGCACCAAGACGGACAGACTGATGGAGAGAATCGCTGCTAGAGCGTAGTCTACAGGCTGCATAGCCTCATAGTAACGATTGTACCGTATGAATACGATCACAGGCCAGTGAATGAGGTACAAAACATAGGAGATGTCGCCAAAATAGGTTAAAAATCGATTTTCAACCAAAAAATTTGAATTTTGAGCGCTTGAAAACAGCAATCCAGAAGCAAATGTCCCTAACAGCCTCGTGATTACTGTAGAAACTGGAAAATAAGGAATCAGGAAGGAGAAGAGGACTAGAGAGATGTAGAAGACCGCGTTCCTTCTGAGCTGCTGTCCTGTGTGACGAGGCTATCTGACGTAAACAATTCGTTTATTATCAAATAAATAGCACGCGACCTCTCGGTCAAACAACAAGAAACAACACTAACTAATAATTATCATAGACATCACTGCGCGCCAGTCGCGGCCACGTGGAGGCTGTCTCGGCAGGGTTGGCGTGGCGAGACCCCTGCGTCTCGTACACCTCCCCCCTAAACAACAAGATGCTCGTCCCGGGCATAAATCTAATAACAATACTACATCCATTGAACTACGAAAAAGCTATCTTCGAACAGCGTCACCTCGTATGCGCTGGCTCTTCCTACTTCTGCGACTGGTGTAGACGGACCAATATTCGTCATCTTGGCTGACCGCGTCTTCTTTGGCCTTCGGTGCACGGGTTACATCCGCGTAGGTTCTGGTTCCAGCAGTGCTGGGTGAATTCCATCCACAAGAGTCCCTAACATTGCCATGTCGCTTCGATTTTTGTCTTTTGGACGGCTCGGTCTTAGCCCGACGCAAATGCGTATCCGTTCCTCGAGATCGGTTAATCTTAGGGCACGAAGCTTCACTCGATGAGAGGGTGATTTCCTCTTTCGGCTCTTTCCTTTCTGCCTTCTTCGCGATCTTCTTCTGCTGGGTAGGTCTCGGTTGAGCCTTGATGGAAACGACGTTTACTCGTTCCACGGTTGAGCGATCACATCCTTTCTTCCGCCCGTTGCGTCGTTCTTCTTTCGTTTTCTTCTTTTCCGGCTGCTGGCTGAGCGCGGCGAAACTATGGAACGTTTTGTTCCTTCCATCATATAGCTTGAATCCTAGTCGATGGAGAAGATCAACTCCGATGATAGCATCGTGACCGAATGTATCAGGAGCGACGGTGAATTCCGCCTCGGTCAAGTTTCTTCCGCGGTAGTTGACCTCGGCGTTCGATTGTCCCAGGAGCTTGACTTGTTCTCCATTTGCTGCTAGACATCGTCGACCTTTCGTTGGAGACCTCAGGACGTTTCCCTCACGAGCGATCTGTGCGTAGCACTTCTCCGATATAAACGAGTGGGGTGCTCCCGTATCGATAAGGCCATTCAGCTTCTGGCCATTCACAGTGATAGGCAACGTTGGCACCAGCAATGGATATTTCCTTTCTTCGGTTGCCTTGCAATCAACTTCACGCACTTGATTGTTCCGAGTGATATTCGACATTTCTTCTTCGCTTACTACTCGAACTGAACCTACGTAGTCGACGTTGTTCCGTGGAGGCTCCGTTGGGCGTAGATGCTGTCCCTGACGCTGGCTTGCTCCAATCGGGATTCGGTTGGCGTCGGTTGCCACCGGTTGACGTGCAAAGTTCTGTTGCCGTGGTTCAACGTTCTCCCGTTCTTGCCGGAATCCCTGGCTGGCATAGCCTTGCTCTTGCATGCGGTGATTCTGGAACTGGCGTTGAGCTCCCTGGTTTCCGTACCCGTGCTGGCGTGGAGTTCCAACATCGAAGATTCCTTGCTGTGGGGAGCGCTGGCGGTAATCTTCTTGTTCTTCATGCTGTCTCGACGTGTTTCGTCCCGGGTGGATATCATTTTCCAGCAGGATCGCTTCAGCTACCTTTTCTTCGAACGGCAGGTTGCGTTTTGTCGATAAAATTCCCTTCAGCTGGATGTCCTTGATCCCTTCCAGGAAGTAATGATTCAGCAACCTTTCGTGGCTGCGTTTATCAGAGTCCGGGTACGCTTTCTTGACCGTACATGTTAACCGCTCTGCGAACGCGGCCAGCGTTTCGGCACGGGTTCGTGCACTATTCGATGAGAGCAAGCGCATCGCTTCAGACTGCTCCGTGCTCGCTTGCAGAATGTGCTTCGATAGGTTCTTCTTGATCAGCGGGTAGTTACAGTCAACTTCCTGCTGCAGTTCTTCCCCAATGCGTCTTGCACGACCTTTGCATTTTGAGAGGAGTAGTTCAACTCTCTCCGCATCGCTAAGCCCTAGCGACAACTTCTCGAATCCATTGAAGAAATCGCGGAGGGTGCTTTCTCCCTCGTAACCGGTTAGGCACGGGATCTTCTGGATATCGGCGCTTGCTTTCTGAAGGTCACTCTTCTTCTGTGCGGCCAGCTGCAGACCAATCAGCTGCGCCATTTGTTCCGACATTGAAGGCATGTGCTGCGCTCCAGGCATCATCATGTGCTGCTGCGGCGGCATCGCGTAGTTCATCTGCTGCAGGGGGAATCCTTGACTAAACTGCTGATTCGCGGTCGGCTGGTGGTTGGAATGCTGCTGCATTGAAGCTGGGTAGTGCATCTGCGTGTGGTGAAACCCTTGTGCGAACTGCTGATTTGCTGTCGATGGGAAGTTGGCTTGATGGTGCGGAGGCACTGCATAGTACGCCTGCTGAGGCTGCAGCCCTGGGTGAAATTGTTGATTCACCGCCGGCTGAGCGTACGCGAACGCTGGCTGACCGGTAGCCGCTTGTGGCACCTGAAGCGGGATCCCTGGCTGATATCCTGCTGCACTTCCCATAGGCATAACCACTTGACTTGGCGGCTGCTGGACGGGATAGTGGAACGAACTGTGTTGCTGAATGACCGATGCTTGCGTGGCACAGGTTGCGAACGAGTGTTCCATAGTGGGAATCGGCGATTGTCGCAGCGAGCCCAACGCTTGCTTGAATTGCTTACAGGCTTCGGTGACTCGTGGGTCGGTGATATCCATACTGCGCAACTCGCTGCTGATCACATCGACCTCGTCCATTACTGGCTTCTGGTTGTTTCGGTGGACTTCGTTCGGAGTGCTGGGAGACTGGATTACGCTTCGGGCGTTTCTCCATCTCTTCTCCCGCTTTGGCGTGATTTCCATATCCGATTCTTCATCACCGGCGTAGATTTCCTCGTCTTCCGATGAGCTCTTCTCTAGCTCTTGCAATTGGCGTATCTTCTTGTCGGCCTTGATTGCCGCCTGGCGTTTGGGTCGTCCTTCCGGTGTTGACATGGCTAACGATTCGGATCGGTCTGTATTGACTCTATAGATCCTCCTCGTTGTCTCTTCTTCCGGCGTGAGTGACGGGTGAATGCCGTACCGATCTCACGGGCACCAATGTAGAAGACCGCGTTCCTTCTGAGCTGCTGTCCTGTGTGACGAGGCTATCTGACGTAAACAATTCGTTTATTATCAAATAAATAGCACGCGACCTCTCGGTCAAACAACAAGAAACAACACTAACTAATAATTATCATAGACATCACTGCGCGCCAGTCGCGGCCACGTGGAGGCTGTCTCGGCAGGGTTGGCGTGGCGAGACCCCTGCGTCTCGTACAGAGAGCCATAGGCTACCGTAACCTCTAGGAGTCATCTGGCAGCTGACTGCGCCAACCTGGAATTGCCACAATCTCGAAGAAACCAAATAAAACGAAATTTTGGGATTTCCAACGATTGTGTAAGCTAAAGAGCCCAGGGATACGGTATTCACAGCCAACGCTCCCATGAACGAGTTGTTCTGTAACCAGAACAGAAACGGAGCCATCAGGTAGTACTGTAGCTCAACAGAAAGCGACCACGCATGCAGGAGGAACGAGAAATTGCTCAAAGTCGTCCAATATCCATCCGATTCGTACAGTAATCGCACGTTCGTAGCCGCAAAAAGCGACCATTTCGCTTCGTGGTTGAGGAGTCGCTCATCGTCCCCCAATATTAGGGCAAATTTGCCGTAGATTACGGTAGCGCAGATGAGTGCAGAGAACATGGGCAGGAGGCGAGTGAGACGTTTTGTGTAGAATTGGCCAAACGCGGAGAAATCGTGGATTTTTTGCGAGTAGATCATGGTCATCAAGTAGCCAGAGAGAACGAAAAATCTGAAAAAAATCATATGTTCGGTTTTACCGACATTTCAATTGACGTCTGAGACGTCAGAAGTTCAGTTTACAACCAATTTTTTCTTCCAAAAATCCTGTCTAACCTAAACCGAACTGATGTGTTTTACCAAAGCTCAGAAATGCCTCATTTTCAACTTACATATCAACCCCGACAATCCATTCGGAAAAACGGCCGGAAACAGGTGGAATAGCAGGACCAAAATAATCGACAATCCCCTGATTCCCTGAAGATCCTCTCGCTTCGTCATGTTCTTTGGGCTTTCTTTTCAAAACAGTTTGTCTAGAGTCTAAAAAACGAGGTTAGAAGATCGATTTGCCGCGATAGAGCGTGTAGTTTAGATGCTATCGCGCAGAACGTGCACAAACAAGTTTGACCTTCACTGAGAATTAATCCAACTTGTGTAGTGCAGCAGCAGCTGTTTCGCGAGAACGCAACCCACAGATGACGTTGTAATGAGTCTAAAAAAAGGTGGACGTGAATGTTTTGGTGCAGCGAACTGCAAAGTTGCCGCTTTGGATTTCTAGCGGTTGCGGATTTTGTGTTTTAGATAACATTGAACTGATTAGGTAGCGCGGATTGATACGAATTTCTAGATTTATAGACACAATGGATCGAATAAATTGGAACGTTTTTGGGCTGGATGCTGTTTCTAGGCTGCCATTGAGGCGCTTATGGAATGCGTTAAGCTTGTTGTGCAAGGTTCAAACAGATCATACTGTAGTGCAGCATTCTTTTATCAAATTTTGCGTTTTGAGTCATTCGAACACAATACCGAGAAACTGAGAATTGTTTTTTGCAGAGTACGTTTTCGTTTTCAAGTTCTGTAGCAAGCTCTCACGGCTGTCGATATTCAAAGATTTTTTCTAGTTTAAATTAACGCCTTGTCGAGAGCCTTTTAAAGAGTTTGACTTATAGTCAAAGAATGTTTGCCTCATTCTGAAAATTTGCTTTCATTAAGCGAAATGCAGAGTTTAGTATAGTCCAACTCGTTTGTTACGTTAAACGCGATTTTCTCTTACGATGTTTTGTGTATTGAGACATTAGAACACAACAACGATAAATTTTGCGTTGTTGCAGGCCAGCTATTGGCATTTTTTATTCTAGCTTTGTTGGCGGTCCGATTTTTGACGTAGTTTGGTTCAATTTAATGATTCTAGGTTTCAAAATTTGATTTTCGATATATAAAATCCCTTATCTGTTCTGTTCTACTTGTTCTATTCTATTTGGTTATCTGTTCTGTTCTGAAATCTGTTCTATTTGGTTTTACACGAAGCAGGACATTTCGGCGCGGCCATTTCGGCGCAGAGACAACTCGGCGCGAACCAATTCGGCGCGAAGACACTTCGGCGCAGGACATTTCGGCGCGAGGTCTTACCAGCTCAAGTCATGTTCAAATTAGGTCATATTCAAGGAAATACGACGACATGACATCAGCGCGAAGTCGTTAGCGCGAAGTTGAAGTTTAACTTAAAAGTTGGTTTTACTTTTGACTTGATTTCTATGACAGAGCTCACGTCATCTGCGCCTTGAGCAATTTTTAAGCGTTAGAGGAGGAAATCTTGGGCGATCACTTGTTCATCTTACGTCGTGTTGTTGGGAAATAAGTTGTAAACTTAGTTTTTCGTCTTCGTGCTGCGCTAACCATGCTGTAACTGCCTTTGGCTTAGGCCTAGGAGCTGCCGCAGGGTTTGCCTAGTGAATTTTGGGCGAGCGCAGCGAGGCCAAAACATAACCTGATATTTCGCGTTGTTACAGGCCATAATTTAAGTTTTTTGGCACGTAGCATTTATTCTAGTTTTGTTGCCATTTTTTGGTTCTAGTTTGGTTTGGCTCTCTTATTTAATTCAAATTTTCTTCTGATTTTTAAAATAGCTTTCTGTAAAATATCTTAGAATAGCATTCTAGCATTCTAGAGAACGCATATCTTGGTTTTGTGACATTCCATAAGAAAATCAAATAAATTATTTCATTTTTCTTCTTTCCCCGAATCACCTGCGCGTAATCCACTCGGTTTATTGCATTATGAGTGATGTGATGAACGTTTATGCTCTTCAAAGAAAAAGCAAAAACTGCACAATCAGGTGAACGTCAGGCGTTGAGCACTGTGCCGCCCTTAACCTCTTTGTAAACACTAATTGTCAGTTTCTCACGATATTTACTCAATTTCCCACTGTTGCACAGACTTGCACGAGGCCACCGGCTCAACGATTAGTCGAGCCTTCGAGCAGATGATGTCGGGCGTCGCTGTGTTCAACATTGTCGTATTCGCTCTCTTCTTTCCGGCTACAGTACTCCTCATATGGGTTTGTGAGCATAAAGAGGAGCTTTATAACGCGTGTTTAGGTCATTCTTCGCAACAAGGACCTCTGGAAGCTATGGGCCTATCGTCTGATCATTCAAATCGCCATTGCGGATTTGAGGATTTTGCTGTCGAATGGATTTTCCGGGATTGCTTATTTTGTAGACGCAGACGTTCCAGAGACTGTGGCGAGGGTGAGCAGAGCAGTTCGATCGTGAATGCTGTTATATGATTGCAGGTTGCCTATCTCATGTTCACTGGAATAATCGAAATGGAAGTCCTGTTCTTTGTGGTCTTGGCATTCAATCGCCTTTTCGTGATTTTGGAGCTCCGAGCGCTTAATCGAGGCTTATTCTACGGCGTAAGTTTCTTAAACTGAAGCGCAGACAGGCGGAATCTTTAATAATGTCTTGACATAGGACATAGGACAAATTCCAACGGTTTCTTTGCTCTTCGTTGACCTATATGTCCCTAAAATGACCTAGATTACAAAAAGATGACGGCGTAGACAGACGGATCCACAAACACAAATTTCAAAGACATGAAAACAGTTTTTTGGTTCAGCAGTTCGAGTGCTATGTTATGTTGTGTGTGTGTGTTGTGTTGTGTTAAATCTTTATTTAACACTAATAGTAGGTAAACTCCGTTTATTCCCAAAAAGCAAGAAAATAAACGAAACGGTGAGCAATTACCAAATTTAGCCGGCTACTGTAGATTATTTGGCATTTTTAGAGATTCCAATGTTTGGTGCGTGACGTCCGAACAGCAATTACCCGGAAATGCGCTAGAACGTGACCTTTAGTAGCTAAAAATGCCGGAAAAATACTTCAACGTCTCATGAATGACGTTTAATATCCGAGTTAGTCATATGATTACCGCCACGGTCTACTCAGTCTAGACAGACGAACGGACACGCAAACTTAATTTAAATGACATTTTTGATCAGGAATTCGAGTGTAGGCGCCTTTCGTGACTTCGAATCATCCTAAAACAAGTGGAATACCTTAGTTTAAGGATCAAACTGCATGGAATACAAAAAGGAAACGGTTATCTGCTGTGAACACGCGGTTCACTGTCGAGTTTTGACATTTATGGCATTTCTAATGTTTGATTTCTCTTTTCTCTGACCAATTATTAACCTGATACAAGTTAGAACATGACATTTCAAACTAAAAATGACAAAAAAAAAAGCCTTTATGACGTCGAAAATCATCAGTTCGGTCACTTGATGAGCGAAAATAGACGCTTTGCGGTTGGTCAACGCACTCAAGTCTGTACAAACAAACGCATTGCAGGTCTCAATCATCGCAATCTGGTGCGTCAACATCTCGGTTGCAATCTTTCTCAACATTCTTGAAACGACCGCTTATTATGATCACAATACCCTCGGAGTCTACTTCAAAGGAGTGGAATCAGCGAAACACGCTCTAGTGAGCTATGACCGCGTCAAATTCCTCTTCAGCTGCGTTGGCTTTGGAATTGCCACAGTCTGCTACACTGTTACAATCTCTTCGATTTGTTTGAAGAAAAACGCGGTTTCCAAGCAGGAAATCAACCTCCTCATCCAAGCTATAATCCCGTTTGTGTTTGCAGTCTGCGCCAGGGGCGTTCAGAAGCTGCAAAAGGAGATAGCGGTCGCGTTTGGGGAGCAATTCGCCAACATCCTCTTCAACTTCTTCTTTCGAGCGCTGCCGGTCACTCATCTGTTCGTCTACTTGCTCTTCAACAGGTGCTTTCTTTGAGTATTCCACTCTTGGTAAGCTATTTTAGGACAATTCGAGTCCAATTCCTGCGAACGATGAAAGTGAGAAAGGAGTCCACCGTTCAAGTGCGACAAATTCCCTCATTTCGCTCGTCTTCGATAGGAATTCCCAGGATTTTTTGAATTTCCGTTGTGTGATAAAGACGGACTGACAAACCAACTGGCGGCGGCGGGTGACAGACGGACAAACCAACAACACGTGAACAATTGCAACAGTCGATATCACTGCGCTGCGCGACAACGCAGCCAGTGGGGGTATAGCTCAGGGGTAGAGCGCTCGCTTAGCATGCGAGAGGGCTGGGGTTCGATTCCCCATACCTCCAGGACATTTTTTGTTTTTGGCAAATTCGGAGATGATTTCAAAATTCGCTCGGTCTTGTTTGCTTTGATGACTGTTGCTCGCCATCTTTGATAGGCAATCGACGGTTGATTAACATCTACTATAGTGACTCACAGGTACAACTCAATTCAAATCTTCGTAGATGACACCCAAGCTAGAGGTCACAGTGACACATGTGAAGTTGTGATAGCCGTTGTTCACGCAAATAGGCTTGCTAACGTCGCGCTCTCGCTCATCACCGTAATGAATCGAATAGGTCGATTTCGATGAGACGGTGACGTAGATCAAACGCTCCTCGTGAGGGGGGACGAAACACGCCTGAACGCTGCACGGAACGCTGTGCTTAATGCCTGTAACAGTCGTTCAGAACTCAATTTTCATTAGTTTCAACAAGCGGGTTCTTACACGAAAAGGCGACGGCAATGCGATAGTCACTGTGGTTCACAACTGTGATGCATTTCGTTCGCCTTCGGTCCCTTATCTCATGGTAGTAGTCGAGTGCAATAGGGCCAAGCACTGCACCAGCAGTAGTCATCAGAGCACCGGCCACAGCAGCCACAGTGGCAAAAATTTGTGTTTCATTGACCATCTCTGGAACAAAGAGCGCAATGAACGAGGAAACGAGGGCAGCGCGGCGACAATTAAAGCTAAAACGAGAAGCGACGGAATAGAAGACAGCGCATGCAATGACCCGCGAGCAGAGGTTTGAGATAGTGCAGGCTGCCACACAGGTGCTGTTGGCAGAGAAGCCATCGCAATCTGCTCGTTATATAAGGTAGAGCGTTCGCTACGCATTCAATAGGGCTAGAGTTCAACTCGTTTTTATTGAGTTTGAAATTTCACTTTCCAATTAGCGAGCGAGCAATTAGCAATTTAAGCTTATTGTCGCTTGTTAGGAGGCGCTAAGTGGCGCTTGTTAGGCACAGCACTATCAAATAAAGATAACGGGACAGTGACATAGCTCTACATAAACGTTTTTCGCCAATTCTCGACCGAATGGCCACAATTCAGTATTTCACTGGATATCTAGACCAATTCGAGGTGCCAAGAAGGCCCTTCCACCACAATCACTCAAAACGACCGAATATGGATAGTCTTAACTACGAACGGTAAAAGGCTGACCGAACAAAAAATTCCTGGAGGTATGGGGAATCGAACCCCAGCCCTCTCGCATGCTAAGCGAGCGCTCTACCCCTGAGCTATACCCCCACTGGGTGTGTTGTCGCGCAGCGCAGTGATATCGACTGTTGCAATTGTTCACGTGTTGGTTTGTCCGTCTCTTTCTCTTCTCTTTCACCCGTCGCCGCCAGTTGGTTTGTCAGTCTGCAAATTCTGGAAATTTCAACCGAAGAAGAGCGAAACGACCGAGTTGTCCACAATTGAACGGCGGACTCCTTTGGACTCGAATTGTCCGAAAAAATGTCGGATTAATCACGAAATTTCACGGGGAAAGACTGATTATCTCGTCTGTTTTCAATATTTGCGAATCGGAATGATTTCCAAAGACTATCTCTTATTTCAAGCCCAAAAAGACGTGTTTTTCACGTTTGGATTTTGCGCTTAACTGGGTGTTGCAACACTGCGATCACAAATGGGATTACTGCTTGGATGATGAGGTTACCCCTCTCTATTTAACCTTCATCCCCCACTAGCTGTGTGACCGCCCAATGTGATGATATCATTTATCCTAATCGATCAATTGTTTTGTCTTTATTTTGAATATCAGGCCCGTCCCGGCGATAACAGCAAAATAACTTAAATAAAGGCCACAGTGCCATAAAATGAGCACAATTTTCGCATCCGCGGCCCATAATTCAGCGATACGTCACCCCCACAGCCGCGAGCGAGTGCAAACAAACCGATATGCGAATGTCTTCTTCTTCTCCTTCAATACTAAGTGCGTTCGTCTTATCAGTCGCCGGCCACTTTCCGTGTTTGCAACTCTCGCATCGATCGCTCCACATGAAGCAATTATTCAATTTCCTCCTCTGCACCGTTCTCGTCTCCTTTACCGTATTTTGTATTTCTGTCCTCAATAGCTCGTCGCAACCTCAAATACGCCGGTATGAGGCGGCTTCAGCGCATAGAGCAGCAGTTCCTGCCTCACGCCAGCTGAAACGCGCAAATAGCGATCATGACAAGTGGATTGTGATCACTTCGATTGCGAACGCGCCCACCGACGCCCTCATTCAACTCTCCAAAGAGCGAAAATGGCGAATTGTGGTTGTGGGCGACACGAAAGGTCCGCACAGGCCGTTGGTCGCCGAGTGGAACGATCTTCTCGTGAATGGCACCGTCGTGTTGACGCTGGAGGAGCAAAAGAAACTGAATTTCGCTGTGATCAAGTTGATTCCGACACGGAGCTACACGCGCAAGATGATCGGCTATCTGTACGCGATTCAACAGGGCGCGCAATGGATCTACGACACCGACGACGACAACAAACCGATCGGTGAGTGCTTTACATGAAAATAAAATATTCCTGGCCCTCTCGCACGCTAAGCGAGCGCTCTACCCCTGAGCTATACCCTCATTGGCGGTGATGGCAGATCAAATTGCAAATTTAAATGATTTTTTTGAATTCACGACCACACACGTCGAATTCCAGACAAAGGCTTGGATCTCTTCGACTACGGTGAGAGTTTCACCGGAATGCTCTACTCGGCCGTTGCCAACGACTCCACCGTCTTCAATCCGTACGCGTTCTTCGGCCGACCGGACATGTGGCCGCGCGGCTATCCTCTCAGCAAACTCCAAATTCCAAATCTACGCAAAGCGCAGAAACTCTGCAGCAATCTGAAGACGCCCCTCGTGCAGCAGGGTCTCGTAGCGAAGGACCCGGACGTTGACGCGATTTTCCGTCTCCTGAAGGCGCATCCTCGCGACGGCCTGAACGAAGCGTTCAACCCGCACGCTCCACCAATTGCTGTAGATCGTGGCGTCTTCACGCCGTTCAACAGCCAGAACACTCTCTTCCACTACGACGCGTTCTTCACCCTCGCGCTCCCGATCGGCGTTGCCTTCCGTGTCACCGACATTTGGCGAGGATATTTCTCCCAGCGTCTGCTGCACCTCGTCGATGGCCGCCTTGCGTTCTACCCAGTGAACGCAATCCAGAATCGCAATCCGCACAGCTATCTGGCGGATTTCAAGGACGAAACAGCGCTTTACCACGACGCCGACAGGATGGTCGAGGTGCTGAGCGAGTGGCGCTGCTTGGGGAGCACAATAGAAGAGTGTACGGTAGAATTGAGTCAAATTTTTGTCAAAAACGCGTTTTGGACCGAGAAAGACCATAATCTCATCAAGGTGAGCGCAATTCTATGTGTGTGGTCAGTAAATATGTCTATTACAGGCTTGGCTGGCCGATCTTGCAACGATCGGCTACTTTTTCCCGCAGTTATCCGAAGGAGACGTTCCTGACTGTCGATCAGCGCCTCAACACTTTCACGTTCGCTCAAATAGCCAGAAAAACGAGTTAATGCGGACGAACATGGAAGAATTACTGCAGTGGTGCGAGTTCAACTCAACCGCGCTTCGATCGCAACCCCAAATCGATCTCAAATTCCAAAAAATCCTCTCAGAAACCGTTCTCATCGTTACGTTCAATTTCCAGGTGAGATATAGCGGATTTGAGCGACAGAGCAGCCAGTGGGGTATAGCTCAGGGGTAGAGCGCTCGCTTAGCATGCGAGAGGGCTGGGGTTCGATTCCCCATACCTCCAGCAATTTTTTTGTTTAATTTGAAGGTAGATTTATAGTCTGATGAAAGAACGCCCCTTGCGCGAGTCGTGAACTCATGTGCAAGATTAGATCTTGAACCGAACTACGGCGCTGCTCCCATTACCCGAGTGACCCAAATGCGGAGGGAAGCACCGTTTCGCTCGCATCAGCGCTGCGTTTGAGGTTCTTTCCTTCTTGAATTTGTTTATTTCGGCTGTTAAAGTTATAGTAGGCGAATATGAGGTTGATTAGGCCAGTAAATGCTTTGATTGACGAAGTACGGCGCGATCAACGGAGTTTCAGACGTTTCTGTCCACCAGAGTGAACATCGTCTTCGCGAATCCCTAAATCTCTCGAATTCAGCCTCATCAAGCCTTCTTCAACTCACGTAGGAGCAGCGACCCTCCTGCTCATGGCAAATGGTTCCAGCGGGCAGCAGGAGAAGCCACTGGGGCAGCACACGGCGCCCTGGTAAGGACAGCAGCCGCCGGTGCACTCGGTTCCTCCGCACTGGGCGGAGGCGAGCGAGAGGAGCGCGAAGAGGAGGACGAGTACGGTAGCGGTGGTCTTCATGGCGGGTTTGATGGACGGCGAGCGAGAGGCGCCGTTTTAAGGAGCGCGTTGTTGACTCGAGAACACGTGTGCGGTGAGATAGAGCGCGTCTGAGTTGGCACGAAAGCGCGATTTGCTGATAAAGTTGGTGTTTTCGCGTTGTTTGCGAGGTGTTTGGACACAGAATGACACGTCTACGCGTGCACTTTTCAGACAAATCGAGATTTTCATGGTTTCCCGGTCTAGACATCTCATTTTTGTTTGTTTGACCGCCTTTCTGGTGCCTGTTCTCCTCGTTCTACGGTACAACAGCGCAACCAAACCAAACGTTAACAAATAACGCGACAGGCTGCAAAAAAGGAAACCTCGGAAATGAAAACCGCCCGGGAAGCTCTAGTCTCTAGTTTTCGACGTTTTCGCTTTCGACCGCTGCAGAACAACCGTTAATCTCTCGATTCTCCCGTTTCGGATGTCACGGGGAGGCGATTTGCATGCTGACAACTGAAGCCAACGCCGTCAACAAGCCCCTGGCCGATCGGAAACCGCGAAAACACCGCGATTAGAGACGTGGCAAACACGGAGTCGCCGGCTACAAAAGCGGAGCGGCGGAGCGGAGATTCATTCACTCGTCACTCGCTCCCTCGAAGATGAACTCGCAACTCGTCGCGCTCCTCTCGCTCCTCGCCGTCTCCGTCTCCCTGGCGGCCGACGCCACCGCCAAAGCCGGCGTTGGCGCTCCTGTGGACGCCGTGAAGGGAGTCCTCGGAGGCGTCCTCGGGAACCTCCCCGGCATCGGAGGACTCACCGGCGGTCTCTTCGCACCCGTCAGCGGTCTGACCAGCTCGCTCGGAGGAATCACCGGCGGACTCACCGGAGCCGCGCAGAACGCTGCTGGCGGCGCCCAGGGAGCCGCCGGAGGCGCCCTCGGAGATCTCCAAGGAGTCGTCAGCGGCCTGACCGGATCGCTCGGAGGCATCGCTGGAGGACTCACCGGAGCCGCGCAGGGCGCCGCCGGAGGAGCCACCGGTGCTGCCGGCTCTCTGGGAGGAGTTTCCGGAGTCGCCGCTCTCATCAGCCCCATCCTCGCCGTCATCGTTGGTCTTCTTCAAACCGTCCTCGGCCTTCGTGAGTCTCTACGCTCTCAGCTCCTTCCAAATTCCTGATTTCAGTTCCCGCCGTCACTGGAATCGCCGGAGGAATCGGAGGCGCCAGCGCTGGAGCCAACACCAACGCCTAAAATGACAAAAACGCGATTTTTGTCTTAATGTGAAAACGAAATAAAGTTGCAAGCATGAAAGCTCATCGTAGACAATAGAAGGTCGATGAAAACAACTCAATCTTCGGAAAATGAGTTGTTTTGCGACATTCACTTGTGGCCTGACTAAAATTCACTGAAAGAAAAGGTTTGTTTTGGTTTTGTGGATTAGTGCGTCTCGCCAACTGCTCGATAGAGTCACCATCGGATATTTAGCGCTAGATTCGTTTTAATGCGAGAGTGAGTTGAGGGTACCAAGTTTAGAAACACTGCGAAATTGCAACAAGGGTACACAGGGGAGCGGCCACAAGTGGGCCATGGACGCTTTTT
This sequence comes from Steinernema feltiae, assembly GCA_007213375.1. Lineage (NCBI taxonomy): Eukaryota > Metazoa > Nematoda > Chromadorea > Rhabditida > Steinernematidae > Steinernema > Steinernema feltiae. Next base: position 57,089 of record MQUG01000136.1, read on the forward strand.
CTGCTAATCGCCTTCAATGACACCACTCCAAATTTTGTTCCAAAAATCTAGGTTTGCCTTTATGCTGAAATCAACTCCTTTGGTCTTCGAAAAGGTCCATTTTAGAGCTCAGAATACGAGCATCATTTCCACATCGCCGTCACGAGATTGCTAAAGTCGTGGGGACTTGGAGTCCATTGTCAACTAGAAAGAAGAGTTGTAATTCTGTTGATTGGTCTTTTGGCCTTTTGGAGTCGATTACAAGTGATGGCAAAACTGTTTAACGAAACTTTGCACCGTTGTAGATTGTGGTCCAACTAACAAATCCCTTGTCTATGCTACCTGCTCATAGGCAAGTCATGCTACTGGTGCGATATTTTTTTCGCCCACAGCGCAGCTGTTTACAACGATAGGGCGCTAGCCGTTCGGCTAATTTCTTATTACTAAAGATTTAAACTACCCAAAGGAACTCGCGACTAATCACTTGCCACTGCAAACAGCAATTGACGGCGGCTGACGATAAAGATGCAGATGGGCAAGACCGACCTGGCTCCATGCGAGGCAAAACATCGCTGATGAATAGTCGTCGGGTCACTTTTTTCGCTGATCTCCCAATTGCAGTGGCCAAGCAGAAGCCAAGCATGAGGTCGTCTGGCTTGATCGGCAACCAGGTCATCGTCAATGAAGTTAGCATCAAATTGTCCAAATTGTCCCAACTGCTTAATATTATGCCTTTTGTTTCAATGTCATATGAGCGAACCCAAAGGATTGTCTCGACGGTGACTTTCTAATCAGAAATCCTTTACAAATCAATCGTAGTTCAAGTAAATTAGAACAAAGCTGCTCTTACAATGTTGTTGTGAAGGACCCTTGTAGTGCTGAGCCAGGCACGTTAATAGGACAGACAACGCATTCTTTGATCCTTTAGTTTGTTTTGTTATCGGTTGATTTCATTACCCCCAAGTAAATTTAATTGAAGTCGTTGAATTGAAGTGAAGTCTTGTTGCTTGAATTCATTTCTTGTGAGCATTGGTCGCTTCCCTTCTGTTTACCGTCTCGTTTTCCCATTGAATAGTGATAAACATCAAAAATTGGAGCCAATCAAATGAACTTGTCGTTAATTACGCCTCTCATACTCGACTTGTATTTTCGTGTTTTCCTCTGCTATCCGTGTCCGTGTTCCGCCTACAAGCTGTAAGAGCTTTGCCGTCATGCGGAGCTTTGCCAATCTTCGAAACGAGGAAACATGAGGATTCCATAAGACCTATAGATAATCTTACGGCGACGAGGTGTCACTTATCTGCCACAAGAATGTAATGTCTACGAGAAGACAATTGTTGTAGCGGAGAAAGGAGAGATGAGAAGCGCCTTTATTAGGGGACGGGGAGGTCAGCCGACCGTCCGAGACGACGGCTGACGAGCACTTATGACAGCGATATAGTCTCGCCTCGCCGGCACTGACCAAGAGTGGCCGTGACCTTTGGCTAGGCGAGCGAGCAAACAATTGATGATCCGGCTACCACAACAATTAATGGAAAAATCCGTACGAATGGCGCACTTGAGTGTTGACATGAAATTGCGAATAAGTATTTCCACAGAAGTTCCACGATCACCACACTTCCAACTCGAATTAAAGAGGAGCACGAATTCACTATACAAGTTTTTCGCGAGTACAGACTGAATCATGACCGCGGTGTACGACAATGACGTCAAAGAAACATGATTAGATATTGATCTCGATCATGATCTTCTAATTATAAAGACTAGGATCCAACACAGCATCCAAAAAAGAAGGATTAATAGGAGGAAAATAGGAGAAATACAAAGAAACTGAAGTTAATTTGTAGGATTTGAAACCATTGGCGAATGAAGAATAAAGACGATTTTTAGGAGTTTTAAGGATCAATACGTGACCAAGACTGAACCTCGGAGGTTTATTGAGGGATCAGCGCTGGATCAGGACCAAACCTTTGAGATTTAATGAAGGATCAATACCTAAACAAAAACGAACATTCAAAAAGTTCTTTTGAATTTAAAATGACCTTAAGATTTCTTGTCGTTGGGAGCTGAAGGAGCCATTGTGGTGTTGCGCCAGAGGCGCTCTTGCGCTGCGCCGCCCACTCACGAAGTGCACCCGCACCTCAGACCAGTCGACAAGACCTCTCTTTCACCCAGTCGCTTACTCCCTGTATATCAACCTGTGCTACCGAATAAAGAGGAGAAGAGATCCTTAGCTGTACTAACGTTGGGCCACCTCCGGCGGGGAATCTCAGCCTGAACTCACCGTTGCACCAACCGATCGGGGAACCCAGTCGCCTCCCCGAGTCTGGCGTAACAGTGGTTTTAAAGAACCAACTTGCTCATTCCATACTTGATTATTTGACATGAGGCAACCGTTGGAGAATGAAGATAATTTTGTGTCCTGAAGCCTACAAGGTTCGCTCAAGGAGCCAACGCCAAGGTTTGAAGGGGCCAACTTGAATCAAAGAGTGTGTTGTAAGACGCAGAAAATGACTTTCAAGATTTTTGCATTTTCGTCTTGCGTAGATCACTACTGGATCCCGAGTATTTTACTCACGGAACCAATGCGGACGTTTTAAGCTTTATGATCATCTAATTATAAAGACCTCCATTTTTTTTTATTTTTGCGATTCAGTCCAATCCAAGAGGTATTTGTTGTGACGCTCACGCTCACAACGCCGAACCATCGACAAATAGGAGGATTCAAAAGCATCATTGGGTCTCGAAACGACATTGATGTGTGACGATATAAACAATGGTGCGACTGTGGGTCGACTGTTGGTGAAACTGAAGACAACCGAATTGGACTCAAGCGACGCTGCTCGTGTGATCTTCAATCAAGCTTATACTAGATCAACGCGCCTCAGATCGCCTCAGAAACTCTACGTGTTTTGTTTGTGGTTGAATAAACCAATTGGCGGTTAACTGTATATTGCGAGCCAATCAAGTCCCGCGTGGCATCCTCCTGCAAAAGAGGACAAGGCGAGCCTACAGTATTTATAATATGTAATTATAGTCGATCATGATCAAACATGATCAGATATTGATCTCTATGAAAAGCAACAGCCAGAAATCAACATTTCCAACTTTTTCCCTTTATTGAATTGTGGACGCTCACAACAAACTTAAAAAGGCTCGCCGTTTTTCGTAATAGTCATGGACTGTGACTTTATAATCTGACGTTTGATGACAACAGAATGCAATTTGCTATTTCAACACTATCAGTTAGTTATCCCAACGCTCTTGTAAATCAATCGTGTCCAAGTCATTTAGACACTCAGCAAAGCTGCCCGTCTGCTATTGTTGTGAAGGACCTTCGTAGTGATGAATGGAGCACGTTAATAGAAAAACAACGCCTCGATGATTCGTTTCATTCTCAGAACTCGTATTGTCATCGGTCGATTTCATTACCCGCATCATTAAATGTAATTGGAAATCGTGTTTTTTTCAGCTTTGTTTTTCCATTTGTAATAGAAATAGTTTGAACCTGTCGTTATTTACGAGCCTGATAGTCACTCAGTTGTTGGTATTTTGATTTTGGCTTAGCTCCTCCCAGCCGACCATTCGGAGCTACATTTCGCAACAAAATCACACTACTTTGAGGATATGACGGGCAACATCCATGAGCTTCTCTACGACCGAATCCTCGACATAACTGCCGTCATTAACATCCCACTGAAGCTGTTCGCAATCTACGTTGTGCTTCGGCACACGCCTCCGCCACTGCGCCACTATTCCTTCTTCATTCTCAACACGATGATCTGGAATTTTATTGGAAATGTCGTCTTCAGCTTCATGCATCTCGTGCCGCTCTTTCCAGCCCATTGCTTTCGAGTTGATGGAATCTCAAGGCTATTCATTGACAGCGAACTGTTTGGTCATCTCATGTACCTGACCACCTTCATTTTTGTGAACAACTTTGGTTTGGCGCTCGTCTTCATCTTCCCACATCGCTACGTCGTCTTTGCGCACCCAAAAGTGGCCGCTCACATCAGACCAGCCTGGGTCTTTGGTCTTTGTGGCGGAGTGCACGCCGCGCTCGTTCTCTTTGGTCTAATTAACTCTCCCATCGTTATTGGAATATTCAGCTACGATGACTATCCGAACAAGGCTGAACTTCCCGATAGACCTTTTGTCTTTTGTTTCGACCCCAACGAGTCGAACATCCTGTTTTACACTGCATACACGTTGGGATTAATTGTGGAAATCCTCGTTATCGTCGCTTCTTCAATTCTGTTTCTGCGAAAAGTCAAAAAGATGAAGAAACAAATTGTGCATGACGCTACGCTCGACCTCCAAAAGAAGGTCTTCTCCAGTCTTATCGTCTTAACTGTCATCGCAATCTTCTTTTGTTTCACTCCAGTTGTAATTATGCACTGCAATGCGATGTTTTCCGGTAGACTATACAACCAAGGAATGGCGATGATCTGTATCGTGATTATCTCCAATCATGGAAGCTTCTCCGCGATCGCCTACCTTCTCTTCTTCAAGGCCTATCGTGATGCTGTCAGACGGATTTTCTCGAACTTGTTCGTCAAGCTAACAGAGCGGAAAAGCAAAGTGCGTTCTGTTGTCATCAAGTCATCGTCGGGCGATGACACCTCACCATCCACGGGAACGTTTAGTAAATTGACAAGCATAAACAACAGGTCAAATAATGCCAAATAACGATCAACTTCCAGTGTTGTTGTAAGTGATGTTTCACATCGGAACCGTCGAATGAAATAAATTAATTATAATTACAAAAACAAGGTTTTGCCGTAATGTGACAACGAAATAAAGTTTAAAGCATGAAAACTCAAGCTCAAAGCTCACAGCTGAGCTGCAAGATCGAAACGATTGGGAGATTTCCGAGGTTTTTCGAGGCCTAGGTCTGTAATGTTATTCTCTCCAATCATGGAAGCATCTCCGCCATCGCCTATCTCCTCTTCTTCAAGGCCTATCGAGATGCGGTCAGACGGATTTTCTCAAGTATGCTATTGTCGACATCAAACTGAACTCTACTTTGTAAAGATCGCACCGCCGTCCGAAAGTTCGGTCAGCGCCGGGCGTTTTCAACGTGAATTGTCACCTCGGGGCTTGCGTTAGGCGCGCAAATCTTTCATGATGATTTAGATTGAAAACCGAACCCACAGTTATCTTCGTAATGCTTGAATGCATGTCTGTGTGCAAATTGGGGCCGATTGGAGACATACAACTTGAGGTCTATAAAATTTGGACTGAAGAGAGGACTGACCGACCGTCGAAGTGACTAATAAGTCCATCTGAATGGATTTTCGAATGGGATCTGCTTTCGGTAGTGCTAGGAGGCCTGGGAAACAAGAAACAGCACCAGATTAGCGAAGAAACAGCTGGAAAACAGCAAAACGCAGGCAGAATGCATTCAAATTCTATAGAACTCAAGTTGTATTTCGCCAATCAGCTCCAAATTGCACACAGACATGCATTCAAGCATTACGACGGTCACTGTGGGCTCGGTTTTCAATCTAAATCATCATGAAAGATTTGCGCGCCGAACGCAAGCCCCGAGGTGGCAATTCACGTTGAAAACGCCCGGCGCTGACCGAACTTTCGGACGGCGGTGCGATCTTTACAAAGTAGAGTTCAGTTTGATGTCGACAATAGCAACAAGACGGAAAAGCTAATCACTCAACAGCTACTCAATAATCAACAACAATATCAATGCTGTCGTGAGGAACCTTTATAGCAGAAGCCAAGCATGTGATCGTTAATTAAGTTAGCATCAGGTTGAGTTGCTGCTTAGTGTTATGTCTATTGTTTCAATACCATGTGAGCGAACCCAAATGATTGTCTGGACGGTGACTTTATAATCTAACGATTGATGGCAACGTAATGACCTTTGCTATTGTGTTGCTATCAGCCATCGCAATGCCTTTACAAATCAACTGTAGTTCAAGTAAATTGAACAAAGCTGCTCTTCCAATTTTGTTGTGAAGGACCCTCGTAGTGATGAAGAACCAAACAAGTTAATAGGACAAACTAGGCATAGCTCGTTTTGTCATCGGTCGATTCTATTACCCCCAAGTAAATGGAATTGAAAATCGTGTTCATTTCTTGTGATCATTGCTCTCAGCCTTTCTGTTTACGCCGCCGCCAGTCTGGTTTTCCCATTGAATAGTGAGAAACATTCAAAGTTGGAGCCAATCAAATGAACTTGCGGTTAATTAAGCTTCCGATTCTTGAATTACTTGTTTTTTCGGTGTTTTGCGCAGCTATCCGTGTGTTTGTTGGCCTCGACTCATTCCCGGTTACAGCTCGGAGTAACATTTCTTTGGTGCCACTTCCTACTTTGAGGCTATGGCTAACAACATCCATGAGCTTCTCTACGACCGAGTTTTGGCCCTGACGGCCGTCATTAACATCCCGCTCAAGCTGTTTGCAATCTACGTTGTCATCAGGCACACGCCACTGCCACTGCGCCACTATTCCTTCTTCATTCTCAACACGATGGTCTGGAATTTTGTTGGAAATGTCGTCTTCAGCTTCATGCATCTCGTGCCGCTCTTTCCAGCCCATTGCTTTCGAGTAGATGGAATCTCAAGGTTATTCATTGACAGCGAACTGTTTGGTCATCTCATGTACCTGCTCACCTTCATTTTTGTGAACAACTTTGGTTTGGCGCTCGTCTTCATCTTCCCGCATCGCTACGTTGTGTTTGCGCACCCAAAAGTGGCCGCTCGCATCAGACCAGCCTGGGTCTTTGGTCTTTGCGGCGGAGTGCACGCCGCTCTCGTTCTCTTTGGTCTAATTAACTCTCCCATCGTTATTGGAATATTCAGCTACGATGACTATCCGAACAAGGCTGAACTTCCCGATAGACCTTTTGTCTTTTGTTTTGACCCCAACGTCGAGCCAAACACCTTGTTTAATTCTACATACATGCTGGGGTTAATTGCTGAAATTCTCGTTATCGTCGTTTCTTCAATTCTGTTTCTACGAAAAGTCAAAAAGATGAAGAAACGAATTGTGCATGACGCTACGCTTGACCTCCAAAAGAAGGTCTTCTCCAGTCTCCTCGTCTTAACTGTCATCGCAATCTTCTTTTGTTTCACTCCAGTTGTAATTTTGCACTGCAATGTTTCCCGGTAGCCCAAACAGCCAAGAAATAGCGATGATATGTATTGTGATTCTCGCTAATCATGGAAGCTTCTCCGCCATCGCCTACCTCCTCTTCTTCAAGGCCTATCGAGACGCTGTCAGGCGGATTTTCACGAATTGGATCGCCACGCTGAATGGACGGAAGAACAAAGTGCGTTCTGTTGTCATCAAGTCATCGTCGGTCGATGTCAGCAGTGCCGGGAACAAGCCTATGTGTAAAAACCAGGTCAAATCAAAAGTGCCGTCGAATTAAATAAACAAACAATTTTTCTCAACATTTCTCAACATCAAGAAGAGCATTCTCTCCGGTGGCCAACGCATATTGAGCTGAAATTTGGCGGAGAGTTACCTATACCTTACCGGGCGATTCAGAATTACCCCAAATTTGTAAAAGGTTCTTTCTTCGAAGACTTACAGGCAACGCTGTTCGCTTAGCGTAAGTGCGTAGATACCGGGAAACTCGCCGCTGGATCGATTGATTGCACTCTTCATTCAGCAATGAAGAGTTGCGGATCCAACTGTGATTGTCTCCAAGCGGTGTTGATTCTGCTGCTGTCCTCTCTTGCTCACTAGGGCGTTTAGAAAAACATTCCCTTTAAGACCGACTGGATTGACCAGTGGAAGCGGTTTGAAAAAGCTTTGCTTATTGTTTACTTTCGTCGAGCGTCCGTGAGAAATAGTTTCTCTCGAACTGCCCCGGGACGCGGTACCACAGGACTTCAGCGATGCGGTCTTTCGGTCCTCAAATCAGCCGTTTTTCAGATTTTCAAATGACGACTGCTTCGAACTCTCTGTCTTCAAATGAGGCGTGAAGATGGACTTGTTATACGTCTACAGTAATCGCGCAACGTACGAATCGACATTGAAGTCGTCGGCTAAAACGTTCGTCGAATAAAAAAATTAGGTTTAAGAACGTTTTAGATGTTAAAAAGCCTCGGAAATCTCACGATTGCAACTTTATTTCGTTGTCAGATTATAACAAAAACCTCGTTTTTGTCATTTTAGGCGTTGGCGTTGGCTCCAGCGCTGGCGCCTCCGATTCCTCCGGCGATTCCAGTGACGGCGGGAACTGAAATCAGGAATTTGGAAGCAGCTGAGAGCGTAGAGACTCACGAAGGCCGAGGACGGTTTGAAGAAGACCAACGATGACGGCGAGGATGGGGCTGATGAGAGCGGCGACTCCGGAAACTCCTCCCAGAGAGCCGGCAGCACCGGTGGCTCCTCCGGCGGCGCCCTGCGAGGCTCCGGAGAGTCCTCCAGCGATGCCTCCGACGGATCCGGTCAGGCCGCTGACGACTCCTTGGAGACCTCCGAGAGCGCCTCCGGCGGCTCCCTGGGCGCCGCCAGCAGCGTTCTGCCCGGCTCCGGTGAGTCCGCCGGTGATTCCGCCGAGCGAGCTGGTCAGACCGCTGACGGGTGCGAAGAGACCGCCGGTGAGTCCTCCGATGCCGGGGAGTTTCCCGAGGATGCCGGTGGCGCTTCCGAGGACTCCCTTCACGGCGTCCACAGGAGCGCCAACGCCGGCTTTGGCGGTGGCGTCGGCCGCCAGGGAGACGGAGACGGCGAGGAGCGAGAGGAGCGCGACGAGTTGCGAGTTCATCTTCGAGGGAGCGAGTGACGAGTGAATGAATCTCCGCTCCGCCGCTCCGCTTTTGTAGCCGGCGACTCCGTGTTTGCCACGTCTCTAATCGCGGTGTTTTGACGGTTTCCGATCGCCCAGGGGCTTGTTGACGGCGTTGACTTCAGTTGTCAGCATGCAAATCGCCTCCCCGTGACATCCGAAACGGGGGAACGAGGGATTAAAGGTTGTTCTGCAGCGGCCGAACGCGAAAACATCGAAAACTAGACTAGACGAAAAAACTTGCATTTGACTTGAGTTTTATAACAGAGCTTACGTCCTCTGCGCCTTGAGCAAGTTTAAGGCGTTGCTGGAGGTAATTTTGGGCGAGGACTTGTTATTTTTTAACCGCTAGGCAACATCTTTACCGCGTGTTGTTGGGAAACAGGCTTTGAACTCAGTTTTTAGGCTTCGTCTTGAGCTAACCATGCTGTAACTGCCTTAGACTTAGGCCTAGGAGCTGCCGCAGGGTTTGCCTGGTGAATTTTGCGCGAGCGGAGCAAGCACAAAATTCTCGAGGTTTACTGGAGGCTTTGTTCTAGACTTTGCCTTGATCCAGTTTGACGTATGCTCTGACCTTGTTGTTAGTTCAAATGGTCTCTGAGTGCAAATATCACAAGCTACGAACAATATTATGGAGAGAAGAAGACTTTGGTTGTCATCGCGTCTTTACCGCGAAATTACTTTCGCGCTAATGTCATGTCGTCGTCCCGGTTCGGTTCGGTTTTTACCGGTTCCGGTTCCGATTTATATTGACAGTTTGGCCTAATCGCGAGGTACATTCGTTTGCAATTACCAAATGTAACGCGTATTCTCCTTTATGAACTGATTAAACGTTCCGGATCCGGTTCGGCTCACGTTTTACTCCGGTTCCGGTTCGGTTCCAGTTCTCGGTTCCGGTTCCGGGTAGATTTTCAGACCCGAACATTTCTGAGTGAGACTCTAGGTCCCAAGGACTTGGATTTTCTAGTTGGCTTTGTGTTTACCGCTGCTTGCCGGTTTCTCACTGACGATGAATAGGAACAGTAGGAGACCATTTAGTCAGAGACAAAAGAAATGAATTTCTCATTAATTATGCGCCACTCTTATGCGCCACGCCGCGCCATTATGAATCATTCGTCTTTTTTTTTTGTTTTTCTCCGATTTCCTTTTGTCAGTTTCGTAACTCCTCCCCTCGGACCGTTCGGAGCAACATGTAGCTTTGTGTGGTTTCTTGCTCGTAGGAGATGGGCACCATTTATGAGCTTCTCTATAACCGAATCATCGACATAACTGCCTGCATTCACATCCCGTTGAAACTGTTTGCAATCTACGTTGTCATCAGGCACACGCCGCCGCCACTGTGTCACTATTCCTACTTTATTCTCAACACGATGATCTGGAATTTCCTCGCCAACTTCATCGGCGCCTTCATTCATTTCTTGCCGATGTTTCCGGGCTTCTGCTATCGAGTTGATGGAAATTCTACTAAAGCTATGGACAGCGAACTATTTGGCCATCTCATCTACTTTCTAGGCTTCATATCTGTTACTCAGTTTGGTTTGGCTCTCTGTTTTGCCTTCCCACATCGTTATATTGTGTTTGCGCACCCAAAACTGGCCGCTCGCATCAGACCAGCCTGGGTCTTTGGTCTTTGCGGCGGAGTACACGTCTCTCTCATTCTCTTCGCTCTGATCTACGCATGGAAGTACAGCTGGGACAAGGTTGCACTTCCCGATAGACCGTTTGTCTATTGTTTTGACCGTGACGACGCGCCAAACGCCATTTTTGATATTGCATATCTAACGGGGACAACTATCGTATTCCTTGTTATCGTCGTTTCGTCAATTCTGTTTCTGCAAAAAGTCCAAAAGATGAGAAATCTAATTGTCAACGACGCCACGCTTTGCCTCCAAAAGAAGGTCTTCATCAGTCTCCTCATGCTGACCGCCATTGCTGCACTGTTTTATTGCGTTCCAGTTGTGCTTTTGCACTGCGAAGCAATCATTCCTGATAGTCCATACAGGAAGGAAACTGCAATGGTCTGTGTTGTCTTTCTCTCTAACCATGGAAGCTTCTCCGCGATCGCCTACCTCCTCTTCTTCAAGGCCTATCGAGATGCGGTCAAGCGGATTTTCTCGCAATTGATCGCCCGGCTAACAGGATGGAAAAGTAGAGTGCGTTCTGTTGTCGTCAAGCCTTCGTCTAGCGATGTCACCAGCGCCGGGAACGTTCAATAAGTGGACGCGCCTCCTCTTCAAATTACCTTTGTTGTGTTTTAACTTTCTTTCGCACAGAATGAAATAAAATCCACTTGTTTGTCTCACGAGACATTGCTCTATGGGAACGACGCTCTCCGACGGCGTTCGATCAATTCAAGCAAAACCAGCTCTCACAACGGACATTTGACACAACTTCATAGGCGCTCCATGAGCTCGCAGAATCTCTGAATAGCTCTCTCCATCGCCAACTGTTTATGCACAGGAGAATGAGATAGAATTAAAACAGAACGACTTGGCGCTCACGTCTCTCTTGCCTAAACATACCGTTAGTCCTTCAGCCTAGTTACCAAGTTTAGCAGGCAAATTTTTAGACCCCTTGACTTGGCGTCAAAAGTTAGCATAAATAAAAAACGCGTCAGTTCGAGAGATTTTCAACTTAGAGAGCTGGGCCCTGTTCATACCCGACCTCTTTGCGTTAGGATTGCTTTGTAGTAGGCCGACCGTCCGTACCTGCGTTAGCCTTTGAGTCTAGTTGTTGGCTTATCAATTATGACGATTATGCCAGTTGTCTATTGCAATTCTGTGAAATTGGAATTGTGCAAGTCCATTGTATTTGAATTGCCGATTGTAGAATAGCGGTTAAAGTCACAACAACAATGAACAACAATTTGTAAATTCAGGGATTAAACGTTCCCGGTGGCGATAGAATCGTTTGACTTGATGATAACAGAACGCACTTTGCTGTTCCGTCCCGTTAGTGTAGCGATCAAATTCGAGAAAATCCGTCTGACCGCATCTCGATAGGCCTTGAAGAAGAGGAGGTAGGCGATGGCGGAGAAGCTTCCATGATTGGAGAGAAGAACCAAACACATCATGGTCGTTTCTTGACTGTATGGTCTGTTGCGAGATAAGACCTCACAGAGGAAAATAACAAGTGGAACGAAATTGAATAGCGTGGCGACGGCGGTCAGCATAAGGAGACTGGAGAAGACCTTCTTTTGGAGAGCAAGCGTGTCGTCGTGGATGATTCGTTTCTTCATCTTTCTGACTTTTCGCAGAAACAGAAGAGAAGAAACGACTATAATCAGGATTGCAACGGTTATTCCAATCAGATATGATTTGATAATATAGACATTTGACACGGCGTTAGGGTCGTAACAGAAGACAAATGGTCTATCGGGAAGTTCAGCCTTGTTCGGGTAGTCATCATAGCTGAACATTCCACTCACGATGGGAGAGTAGGTTACAGCGTAGAGAAGGACAGAGGCGTGCACTCCGCCACAAAGACAAAAAACCCAGGCTGGTCTGATGCGAGCGGCCAGTTTTGGGTGCGCAAACACGACGTAGCGATGTTGAAAAGCAAAGACGAGAGCCAAACCAAACTGATTCACGGATAAAAACGTGAGAAAGAACATGAGATGACCAAACAGTTCGCTGTCAATGAATAGGCTTGAAATTCCATCAACTCGATAGCAAAGAGCCGGAAACATCGGCAAGAAATGAATGAAGGCGCCGATGAAGTTGGCGAGGAAATTCCAGATCATGGTGTTTAGGATAAAGTAGGAATAGTGGCGCAGTAGCGGTGGCGTGTGCCTGAGGACAACGTAGATTGCTAAAAGCTTCAGCGGGATGTTAACGACGGAAGTTGTGTCGAGGATTCTGTCGTAGAGAAGCTCATGCGTAGTGAGTACCATCGCCTCAAAGTAGGAAACCGCACTTAGCGAAATGTTGCTCCGAATTGTAGGTGGGAAGAAGTCGAGGATATGCGAGTAAAACACCAAAGACGAGTCATATTCAATAACATTTAATTGGAGTTGACCGAAGAGAAAACGAACAAAAGAAAGCTCCGAGAATGAGGTGTTTGCCTGCTCAGAGGGACTCTCACAACAACAAATGCTTCGTTCCTAACAGACTTGAAATACAACTGTTCCGACTAACGAGTAGGCAATTCTGATCAATTCTCGGATGTAAAGTTGAGTGAAAGGTTGCTCAATCCGAAATGTAGATGAAGAGGAGTTGACGACTACAAAGAGAAACAGAGAGGAAGTAATGTTAAATAAAGTTGAGAGAGTGAGAAGCATATGGGAGCCCTCTTAACCTCTTAGCAACACCATCGCGATCTCCAAAGACAATCGACGCGGTCAGCAAGCGTAGAAGTGGGGAAGAGTTGTTTTCTTTGAGCTGCGCGTTGCCAACGTTTGAAGCGCGCCAGAGAACGTTTTCGGAGACGATAAAAGTTGAATACAGGATTGGCTTCATCGATGGCGAGAACGCTTTGCAGAAAACTGCCTTGAGTGCGGTTTCGATAAGCGAGTTGCTGCAGCATCCTGACTTCAAAAAGCTGCGGATTGCTTCGTCCTATTTCCCAAGCTTCCATTGTTGTTGTTAGCGCCGCTCGTAGAAATGAGAAACTCAATCTCCGAGCTTTCTTTTGTTTCCGGTCAACTCCCATTAAATGTTATTACCTATGACTCGTCTTTGGTGTTTTGCTCCAATATCGTGTGAGAATTTCTGAACTTCCTCCCGACTGATACTCGTGCTACATTCCTACATTGAGGTGATGGTGGTCACTATCCAGGAGCTTCTCTACGACCGAGTTTTGGACATAACTGCCGTCATTAACATCCCGTTGAAACTGTTTGCAATCTATGTTGTCGTCAAGCACACGCCACCGCCACTGCGCCACTATTCCTTCTTCATTCTCAACACGATGATCTGGAATTTCCTCGCCAACTTCATCTACGCCTTTTACCATCTCGTGCCAATGTTTCCAGCTCTTTGCTATCGAGTTGATGGAATGTCAAGTCTATTTGTTGACAGCGAACTGTTTGGTCATCTCGTGTACTTCCTCGTCTTCATATCAGTTAACCATTTCGGTTTGGCTCTCTGTTTCGCCTTCCCTCACCGCTATATCGTGTTTGCGCACCCAAAACTGGCCGCTCGCATCAGACCAGCCTGGGTCTTTGGTCTTTGTGGCGGAGTGCACGTCTCTCTCGTTCTCTTCGCTCTGATCTACTATCCGGCTACGAATGCGTGGAATTTCAGCTACGATGACTATCCAAATAAGGCTCAACTTCCCGATAGACCATTTGTCTTCTGTTTTAACCCCAACGGTGCGCCGAACGCCATTTTCGATATCACATATACGATGGGATCAATTGTTGCAATCCTCATCATCGTCGTTTCTTCTCTTTTGTTTCTTCAAAAAGTCAAAACGATGAAGGTACAAATCGTCCACGACGCCACGCTTAACCTTCAAAAAAAGGTCTTTGCAAGTCTTCTCACGTTGACCGCCATCGCAGCGCTGTTTTATTGCGTTCCAGTTGTGATTTTCCAGTACGAAGCAATATTTCCCGGTACCCCATACAGCCAAAAAACGGCGATGATCTGTATTGCAATTCTCTCCAATCATGGAAGCGTTGCCGCCATCGCCTATCTCCTCTTCTTCAAGGCCTATCGAGATGCGGTCAGGCGGATTTTCTCGAATTTGATCGCCACGCTAACTGGACGGAAAAGCAGAGTTCAGTCTATTGTCATCAAGTCATCATCGCTCGCTTCCCAAACTGCCTGTAGTTCAATACATTTCAATCAATTGAATAATACACAGAACGTTCAATAAATTGTCCAGAACTCTTGAACTCCACAAAATTGTCCAGGAATGTCCAGAACTCGATCAGAGATTGTAGAAAATGTGTGTTAGGCATCGTTGATAAGGCCAAAAAAGCATTCTATTGTCTGTTGTCATCGTGTCATCATCGCTATCTTCCCAAACTGATTGTAGTAAGTACCTGAACCGCTCAATAAAACGACCAAAATTTTCAACAAAAAATTGACTTTGGCGTTGAAAAGTTTGTACTTTTGTACTCTAAACATCACAAATTTCGCCGCTCTGTTGCAATAAAACTGCAATGCAATAAAATCCAACTATCGATGTAGAAGCGATTAAACCTAGCTTAGGCCCACAGCGAGGTAAGAGCACACGAGTTCTGTTACAAAAATTAAGTCAGGTGCAAAACCAGTTTGTTAATTCAACGTTAAGTCAAATGACCGCAGAAAGATGGAGTTATTTCATTTCATGTTGGATTTGTTTGTTTGACGGCTTGTCACGTTCCCAGCGATGGTGACATCAATCAACAAGACAATTGAATGCTTTTTTGGTCTTTTCAACGATGCTGGACACACTTTTTCTACAATCTGCGATCGAGTTGTGGACATTCCGGTCAATTTATTGAACGTTCTGTGTATTGAATTGATTTAAATGTATTGAACTACAGACAGTTTGGGAAGAGAGCGATGATGACTTTATGACAATAGACTGAACTCTGTTTTTCCGTCCAATTAGCGTTGCGATCAAATTCGAGAAAATCTGTCTGACCGCATCTCGATAGGCCTTGAAGAAGAGAAGGTAGGCGATGGCGGAGACAACTCCATGGTTAAAGAGAAGGACAATAGAAATCATCGCCGTTTCTTTGCTAAACGAGCTATGGGAGAAAATTGTTCCGCAATTCAAAAGCACAACTGGAATGCAATAAAACAACGCTGCGACGGCGGTCAGCATGAGGAGACTGGAGAAGACCTTCTTTTGGAGAGCGAGAGTGGCGTCGCTGGTGATGCGTTTCTCCAACTTTTTGACTTTTCGCAGAAACAAGATTGAAAAAACCACAATGATGAATATCACAATAACTGTTCCTGTCAGGTATGTGATATCGAAAATGGCGTTCGGTGCGCCGTTAGGATCGAAACAGAAGACAAATGGTCTATCGGGAAGTTCAGCCTTGTTCGGGTAGTCATCATAGCTGAACTTCCACGCATTCGTAGTGGGATAGTAGATCAGAGCGAAGAGAACGAGAGAGACGTGCACTCCGCCGCAAAGACCAAAGACCCAGGCTGGTCTGATGCGGGAGGCCAGTTTTGGGTGCGCAAAGACTATATAACGATGAGGGAAGATGAAGACCAGCGCTAAAGCGCACTGGGTAAGCAACAAGAACATGATAATGTAAAAAATCTGGCCAAACAGTTCGCTGTCAACGAATAGCCTTGAAATTCCATCAACTCGGAAGCAATGAGCCGGAAAGAGCGGCACGAGATGCATGAAGCTGAAGACGACATTTCCAATAAAATTCCAGATCATCGTGTTGAGAATGAAGAAGGAATAGTGGCGCAGTGGCGGCGGCGTGTGCCGGAGTACAACGTAGATTGCGAACAGCTTCAGCGGGAAGTTAATTACGGCTGTTATGTCGAGGATTCGGTTGTAGAGAAGCTCATTGATGTTGTCAGCCATCGTTTCTAATTGTAAGTTGTCGATCGTTCGCTTCTGAGTAAGAGTTGCTCTGTTTCCGAAGCTTCCGGATTGTAGGTGGGGAGGAGCTACACTTACTGCCAAGGGAACCCCTGTGGTAAACAGAGCGGCTCACAAGAAGCAATGCTCACATCAAAGATGACTAATTTTCAATAACATTTAATTGGAGTTGACAAATTGAATCGAGTTCAGACAAACTGAGTAAATCAAAAGAAAAGGATACAAAAAGGAGCACTTGACGCAATGGATAAAGGACATACAGCGTGATGGGTGATCAACTAGGCATTATACCATACGCTACGTCTGTTTTATTCATTCTTTCACAAGAGAGCAATCAAATCAAATCATAAAAAGAACAAACAAACAAAACTAACTGGTTTGCGAATCTGCAGGACAACTTGGCGCTTGCTTATCTTGTCGTAAAGTAAATTTGGCACCTGGCTAACTGAGCGCCTAACAGGTCGTAACGGGCTTCAACTTTGCTCTTCGATAACCCTACCGTAACTAAGGCTTACGCTGATTGTTTTAGTGGTTTAGCCTAGCTATTGGTTTATCAGGCTTCGTAGAGCACCGTTTAGAGGCATTTAACCTGGCGCCAAAATAGCCATGTATCAAATTCAGTGGGTGCCAAGATGTCCTGGCGTCAAGTCGGCGGCGCACGTTAACAGCAGTTTAGTAGTTTATTGAATATATTGAAGTGAAAACTAAAACACGGTTTATGTTAGACAAAAGTCAGATATTCGGACACAAAAGTCTATAAAGCACCACAGAGCTTGTCGCCGCCACGCATTTGCTGAAGTCGCGGGGAATTTCGTCCATTTTCGATCGCTCGTTTAGCTTGTTTCACCGTTTCGTATTCGTATTTATAGCGCAGAGAGGGCGTTAGAAGCGATGCTTTCGCGTTCGCAGTTCCACAACAAATGTCATACGTTCGGAGATTAGCCGCCGTTCGCATGGTTTGAACGGTGACTCCCGAGCGCAACAAAGACCGATCTTCGTTGTTCAATCTTTTGTTTTGACTCGCCTCACTTTGAAACGGAAGGTACAGACGAACGCTACAGAAGACTTTTAAAAGCTGCTCCAGAAACGGCGCTGTACAGTACTGGCCGCTGTAAAACGAACGACTTAAGCGCGATGAGCGCGAAAATTAGAATGACAGGTCAATTTGAAAATCGGACTAAAACAGATGCACAGATTTTATTGATAGAAAATTCATTAATTCAACGTAGTCACAAAAATAATAGCATATTCGCGAGTTATAATTTTACCTTTAAATTATGCTGTTTATGTGCCAGTGAGTTCAATTTCCATTTGCTGCCATATTACGCCCACTATCAGCCTCAAGTCGATGAATTCTCAAAAATGAACTTTCCATCAACGCGCCCGCACAACTCTTCGCTCTCCATCTTTTGCAATCGGTCATCAAAACAAGCCCGAATAGCAACGTTTCTCCTGCTGGGAGCGCTCAGGAAACTGTAAACGATTCCTTCGATTCACATCGGCAGAGAAGACCCAATCAGTACAGTAAAACCTCGTCATTTCGCCTGAACTCAGTTGGTCCGCAATGAAGTGCATTTCTCCGTTGGCTATCCAAAAGTCCGTGGGGATTCGTCTTGAAATCTGCTTCCACATCAGTCCAACAGCTAAGAGTATTGTTGATACACAATAGTCGAAAACTAATGTTCTTCACACCATGTGAAGAGGAGTGAGTTAAATGTGCTTGCGTCAACACTGCCGACATATAGCTGTGGCTCGTTAGGCAGGCAAGAAACAAAATTCAAGAGTTTCTCCATTTCACCGTCGTCCATTGCCATCACCCTGTCTTCAGTAGAGCCGTTATTGATGACTGAAACATATTCAATCCGCATCGTCTTCCAATCAGGATGCTCCCGCAGCTCGTTCATTGTCATCACTCGCCTGAGTCCTGTTTCAAAGTTGTAATTCCACGTTCCATTTGCGGAAAGAATGTAAAAGTTGCGTAAATAGATTGTCTTTGAAAACGTCCATTTGCGATCTGAGAATTCAGGCAACGCGCATTCACAATCCGATTAATTCGCCTCCTCGCAGCATTTCATTAAGCATTGTTTAAAGGGACACTGACATCGTTCCAAAAAAGTCTCAGATTTTTCTGAAATTTCGTGTACCCCCACTAAATCGACCCTTCCCATCAAGATGGCGCTTACAGAATTTTCATAGGACAACTCAGTCTTGAAATAGCAAGAGTTAACGGGGATCCGACATTTCCTAGAAATTTACTGGTCTTGGCGCGATTTGAATGCGGTAGGATATGCGTTGTACGGTAGCACTTTGACCGTTCTTTGCCGAAAACGGCCATTTTCGGCCGATTCGAGTGATTCTGATGGCATGAGAGTTCGTCGCGACCTCGAATTGGTCTAGAATGGCCATGGAACCACAGGTTTGTGGCCATTTGGCCGAAAAAAGGCAAAAAATGGTCATTCGCTGACCAATCGTGAACTTAGCCGTTCGCGCGCAACCGCACATCGCGATTTTTCATCGTTTCTCGGCTATTCAGCCACAAACCTGTGGTTCCATGGCCATTCCAGACCAATTCGATCTTGATGGGAAGGGTCGATTTAGTGGGGGTACACGAAATTTCAGAAAAATCTGAGACTTTTTTGGAACGATGTCAGTGTCCCTTTAAGGGACACGTATACAGTTTCGCGTGATTCTAACGTTTTAAGTGTTCTTTACGTGTAGGATGAAAACACAGAATTGTGAGCACCTGGAGAACAGTGATGCCGAGGTGTTCGCATGTTCGCCTCTTCATTATCACGTTTTCGAGACTTTTCTTGACTTTTTTACCTTTTTGCAAAGGTATCACACCTGCAAACAAGTGATTTAACAAATGATTTGAGGGCAACTGGAACCGACTCGACTCGTTTTGGCGTTGGAAACTTTGGAGGCTTTGTTTATTGACTCATTATCCAATCTTCTCATTAATCACTTCATGTCAGAGGTTCTTCACACGATGGCGACTAGAGAAATGAGTTATTCGCCGCGTCCGAACGCTGGACGTTTACCAAAATTGGAGCGAAAATCGTTTCACGCGTAGCATCTTCGCGCATTCTGTCGCATCGCTGATAAAAGCGACTCCAATTTTTGCGCAGACGACATCATCTCGTCGGCTCAACAATGGACTCGATTCCCATCGACTTTATCGAGCGCGTTACAGCGCTATGGAGATGCTGTGACGACAATGTGATCAGCTGCAAATGCGTCTCTCCAAAGTTCAAAGAGCGCAAGTGGAAGTTTCCAAGAACAAGGAACGCGACAGTCTACATTAACCTCGTCGACGGAGAGTGGGAGTACAGCTTCCACATACGACGGCGCGTCAAGCTGGCGCTGGAAGAGCTGCTGCGGCATCCCAACTTCAACAAGATGCGCATTGATTCTGTTTCAATCAACGCAAACGCGAAAAGGGTTGAAAAGTTGAAACTGAAGCCGGTACGAGAGGTTGGAATGGAGCGACTGCTGACCGTCATCTCCATTCTAGCAAACGAGCCGTACGTTTGGTTAAGTGCGGAAGCCGCGAACCGACTGAGCTGTCCGGAAGGCACCGCGCTCCTCAACTGGCTCCAAGAACGATGGTTTTCGTCTATTGCATTCGAGCCCTACCATTCAATCTACAACCGAATATTGCAGAAACAGTTTCTGAGAAGGACGCCCGCCTTGATTAGCGTCAGTTCGGCCAACGAAGATCCGGAATTCTTTGCCGCGCAACTGATTTCAGGCCAAATAACGCGACTTTACGTAGGCGTCAGTGGCACCGTCTTTACAGGCGCTGTGATGGAGGGAATTGTTCACAGCTTCCTGCAAGCAATCAACAAAAAGAAGGTCCAAATTTATGCTTATTTCGATGAGGCAACGAGTGCACGACTGCGCAAGATGGCGGAAGACGGTTTGGGCCAAGAGATGGACGGAAAATTCATTTTTGAAAATCCGTTCCATCAACTTGAAATTTCGAATTTCACCGCACGTTGGAAGTGCACTTCAGTTTGATCGGTTTTCGGCCAATTTGTGTTTTTACACATGTGGGAGTCTATTACTGTATGAATTACGTAACCATAAGGTCACAAATTCTCGGTTACGCAATAAACACTTCCGTTGGTGTCCAGAGATGTCGGGTTTCGGGTTTGTAGGGTACCCGACATCTCCGTTCATGTCGTTCACCTCCGTCGCAGTTTTCTAACCGGCTGACCGTCTGAATCGCTATGAAACCCAGAAATCGAATTTTTGCTCATCTTGGGTTAACATGAACTTTCCTATGCCCAAATAACTTAATTGAAAAGGTAGCAATTCATTTAGCAGCAAAACTAAGGGCGCAAAGCCTGTCAAGACCCTTCGTAAGGGAAGTTTTCCACTCCGATGAGTGATACAGACCTTGTAGTTGACCTAGATGTGTTCTTTGAATTTGTGACATAAATATTCAATCAAGTGTTCGTTGTTCTTGGTTTGTAAGGGTCGGTTTGTATTGTCGGATTAAAAAGGGCGCAAAACGCGCGTCATATGTGTCTGTACGTCTTTATTCCAAACCTGGGCATAAAAGCAACAACAAACAACAAAGTGACCAACCTTCATCTCATTGGCTCACAAAGAAAAGCACCTCCACGCGCGACCATGTTGTGAAACTTCTAATCGATTAACGCGATTGTTAAAAATGAATTTTCCATCAATTTTCTCGCACAATTTCTGCTCACGCAGCTTCTCCATATGGTCATTCGTTGAATTATCAAACCCCGCAACGATTTCGACTTTCTTCTTGTTGGGACAACGTAAGAAACTCCGTACGATTCCCTCCATCACATCTCCAGAAAAGCCGTCAGAAAAGACAGAACCGATATCGATAGATGAGACAAAACAAGTAAGTTGGCCTGACCGTAACAGATCGGCAAAGATTTCCAGCTCTGGTTTCATGCACAGGTCACAGATGCCGGTGGGGTTCCTTCTTGAAAGTTGCTTCCGTACAATTGAATCAAAGATGGAGTGATACGTCAAAAAGTTAAGCGACGTAAACCAGCGTTCTTCGAGCCATTGGAGGAGCATCGCGCCTTCCGCTGAGACAAATCCGTTTGCATCGTCATCTGAAAACAAAACACTTGGTTCGTTCGCGAGAAACGAGACGAAATTTAGGAGATTCTGCATTCCAACGTCGTTCACGGGCGTCATTCCTTCCATAAAGTTTGTGAAGTTGATATAAATGCTGTTAATGCGGATCTTCTTTAAGTCAGGATGCTGCAGCAATTCGCTCATCGTCATCGTGGTTCGGTCATCTCGGAAGCGAAAACAATAAGTGCCAGCGATGGGAACGATCCGGAATTCAACTTTTATCGTCTCTGGCAAAGACCACTTTCCTCTCGAGATTGCGGGCAATTTGCACTCGCAGCGGAAAACTGCGTCGCAGCATTTCCACGTCGCCATCACCCGCTCGCTGAAGTCAGAAGGCACGGAATCCATTGTCAAAAACCAAGATGATCTCTCTTTTGTTCTTCTGCGTTTTATGGCCTTCTGAAAGAACAGGAGCGATGCTTTCAGAGCGCTCAGCATTGCTGAGCGTAGACGAATTGCTAGAAGACGAATTGCTTTTGGTTTTCTAGTTGGAATTTTTCCAGAAAATAAAACTCAGCGGACGTCCGGAGTGGATCAATGTGGCGACAAAAATACAGCGCTAATTTCGAAGAGAAGAGCCTGTAGCGGATGAGGTCTTGTCTTATCGATACGTGCCGGGAGAAGGGATGACCGTAGTAGAGAACAACCGTTTATTGGGATTGCATGACATTTCGGGGACGAGCCCCACATATATAGAATTACCATAGCGATGTGTGAGGTCGCATCCAGTGCGTTGTGGGAGCCGCATCGCTTCGCTTGGCTCCTGACACGACAGGTACGGTAGATACCGCATACCTGATATCCTACACCGCCGCCACAAGCCTTCGCTAGTCCTTGCCTTCGCGCAAGATCAATAGTTTCATTCAATAGTTTCAGGATCAATGCTCCTCAACTGGCTCCAAGAACGGTGGTTCTGGTCTGTTGCGTTCTCGCCGTCCCATTTAATATTTAGCCTACTGCTACGGAAGCAATCGGAGAAAAGAGAAAACCGATATCGCCGCTTCACGTTTGAAACCAACGAAGATATCGGAATCATTGTCGACCAGCTGCGTTTGGGTGAAATAACGAGGTTTTCCGCAATTGACACTGTCTGCTTCTCTTACGCCGTGATGGAGGGAATCATCGAGAGCTTCCTAAGCAATTCAAGCAAGAAACAAGTCTATGTTAGAGCTCGTTTTGATGAGTCGACGGAGCGACAGTTGCTTGAGATGGAGAAGCAAAAACTGTGCGTTTGTCAACGACTTGCAGTTCGGAAAGATTCCATGTGGGGTTGCAATTCGTGTTTAGCGCTAAACAATTGAAAGAAACGAAGGCAAAAGTGATCAACCTTTATCTCATTGGCTCACAAAGACGAGCAACTCCACTCGTGATCATGTTGTGAAACTTCTAATCGATTAACGCGGTTATTAAACGTGAATTTTCCATCAATTTTCTCGCACAATTTCTGCTCATGCAGCTTCTCCAAGTGGTCATTCGTCGACTTATCAAACTCCGCGGTGATATCGACTTTCTTCTTGTTGGGACAACGTAAGAAACTCCGTACGATTCCCTCCATCACATCGCCAGAAAAAACATCGATAAATGAACGAAAACAAGTAAGTTGGCCTGACCGTAACTGATCGGCAAAGAATTCCAGCTCTGCGTTTTTCCACAGGACACAGATGCCGGTGGGGTTCCTTCTTGAAAGTTGCTTCCATACAATTGAATTGAAGATGGAGTGATACGTCGAAAAGTAAAGCGACGTAAACCAGCGTTCTTCAAGCCATTTGAGGAGCTTCGCGCCTTCCGGGGAGTCAAATCTGCGCGTATCGTCACCGAAAAACCAAACATTTGGTTCGTTCGCGAGCAAAGAGACGAAATTTAGGAGATTCTGCATTCCATCTTCGTTCACGGGCGTTATTCCTTTCGTTAAATTCTTGAAGTTGATTTGAATGCTGTCAATGCGGATCTTCTTTAGGTCAGGATGCTGCAGCAATTCGCTCATCGTGATCGTGGTTCGGTCTCGAAAGCTAAAACAATAAGTCCACGCACCGACGGCGGGAATGATCGTGAATCTAACTCTTATCGTCTTTGGAAAAGTCCATTTGCCACGCGAGATTGCGGGCAACTCGCAACTGCATCCAAACAGCAGGTCCTCCTCTTCACAGCATTTCCACATTGCCGTCACCCGCTCGCGGAAGTCATGAGGCACGGAATCCATTGCTAAAAACCAAGATGATCTCTCTTTTGTATTTCTGCGGTTTTTATGGCCTTCTGAAAGAACAGAAGCGATGCTTTCAGAGCGCTCAGCATCGCTTTGCATAGAAGACGAATTGCTTTTGTTTCCGTGATTGGAATTTTCACAGAAAACGAAAATCCTTGTTTTATGAGCGGCGAGGTTCCGACAGAACTGGAAGAAAGGTCGTTTGTTGATGTGTTTTCTGAGCTCAATCACGTTCAAATAGCCGATCACTTTCGGTCTATTGTTGTTCTATCGCCCACGATCACGATGCTCCATTGCGCTTCTGGCGAGAGCGCTTTGATCGAATCGATCGGTTTGCGAGCGATTGAAGTGATCACAACCCATCTGAGCGACTGCGAAGCGACGGTTTGCAAAACGTCGATTTGAGGTTCGTTTACTAATGGCATTATCGAAACGGATCAGATCCCTGAGGACGTTGGGATCATTTGATTGTCGGCTGTTGAATGTTGTGCGCCGCTGCACACTTTGCTCTTCGTGTTCCGTTCAGTGTACGCGTAGTGATCGGGGTGAGCGTAAATGCAAATTTCCGATTAAAAGGGCGAAACTCATCGATCGCAAAGTTAAAAATGAAATCAAAAGTTTCCTCCCACTAATAACGGGAATCCAAGACTTTCTATTTCACATCGACATACGCGCGACTGCCCTTATGTCATAGAGGCGCAGAACGTGCTACATACCACGCTGCATACTGTGTACCATAGTGCAGACGACAAGCGGCGCTCAACGGCCACAAACCAACTACTCTAGCTGAGCTCCAACAATTCAAATCGACTAATCTGTTTGCCCTGAAGTACGACCAACTCGTTTTTTCTCTTCATTATAATATATATTGACTGCAAATCGTGCTCCCGCTCTGATTATCCGTTGCGACGCCCTTGTTGTTTCAAGTCCTTCAAGAGCAATTCATTCACGCGAAATTTGTGTTCTGAGATGAGCTCTGAGTTTGTGTTTCTACTCGGAATTATTTTCATTACCACTGTGATTCTGTTACTCAACTGCGGGCAGATATCGAACGACAGAACGGTTCGAAGCGTTCTTCATTCGTGCAATGAACAACGAAACGATTCTAACTGGATTACGGTATGGTTAACCAAGAACAAAGCTTCAGGGTGTTATGGCGAGACGCCAAGTTAGTCAAGTACGCAATTCACTTGGTGCCAAGTCGGAATTCGAATGGGCTTTTTGCTAGCAAAAGGTGTGAAAGCGCGTCGTTGTGTGTGGTCGTCTGTCTGATTCTGTCTGTCTCTCTGATCGTCTGTTTTTTTCAACGGCGATTGCGGATAACATTGAAATACTTGTTCCGCGGGAGTGAATATAAAATGAGAGCCAGTAATTATTGTAGATTAGGCTCTTCTCCATCTTTTGCATCTATTTCCGCCCTAATGCGCGGAAATTGAACACAGGTATAGCAATTTCTTGTACTGAAAAAAGAGATTACTATAACTTTGTTCAAATTTTACGGATTGGAGCGGAAATAGGTGCAAAAGATGCAGAAGAGCTCAATAAAACATAAAGTATGAGAAGATTGTCGATTTTGGTCTTTGTGGAACGAGTATTTCCACGTTTTCCGCAACCGCTGTTGAAAAGAAACAAACTCAGACAGACGTACAGAGAAGACCACACGCATGGCGTGTTTCGCACCTTTTTCGAATGCGTCATTCGAACTCAAGCTGACAATATGAGGCTAATCCAATCCTTTCAGCTGAGCAGCAATACGTGCATTTCTACCTGGAACAGTCGTTCGCAGAGTACCGATGCTTATCTACGCCTCCTACTTTTACTACATCTCTCCTGAGCTCATTGGCTTTCAAGCGATTGGATTCTCGTTTTGCCGCAAAATGCAGGACACAACCGAACTTGTGCTCCACGGTGAAATCTACGCTCTCAATCCTGAACCTCTGCAGTTTGGATGCCCCGATGAGACCGGCTGTGAATGGGCGAATATGCGATTGCAGACTGAAATCCCGGCACAAACGTCAGTACCGAAGAATGTAGGGAGAACTGTCAGCTCAGAAATGACCATTACCATTTCTAGATTGCCCTAAAAACGGCGACAAGCACAGTCAACGTCCCTGTTCAGGAGAGCGTCATGCACGAGAGAGTCGATGGCTTAGAAGTGTGTGTGGCTCCACTCTACTGGTACAACCAATGGATGCGACTGATTGAGTTCGTGGAGCTCTATCAGGCTGAAGGCGTTTCGCATTTCTACATTTACGTTTCGAGTGTCTCGCAAATTGTCAATGACATTCTGAAGATCTACGAGAAAAAGGTAAGCCAGAATGATTTGAAGGTCAGTGAGATCACCCCAAGATGAGCAAATTTTCCCTATTTGTTGACCTAAAATATCTAAAATAAATATCCAAAGACAAAATTTCCAAAAATTACAAAATTTTGGATGACTTTTTGAAAATTTTGAAAAAAATGAAAATTTTGGACTGCGGATTGTAAAACTGGTTATTTTCTGCGCGTGATTCTGATGACTTTTGAGCTTTTGCCCGAAATTAGCCGTTCACGCTCGTTTCAGGTTCCACGAACTGCGGGCGTTTGCTACCACGCCCGATATGCTATCGACAGAACTGCGCGTGAATCGATCAAAATTTGTGATGTTTTGCTCAGCTAAACTATCGTCATTCTGTTTTTCCATGGCCGACCGAGACCAGTTGAAAATAACGCCCATGCCACCAGAATCAGAAGCAAAAAACCGGAAAATAGTCAGAGAAGGGCTAACTTCATAATCCTCGTCCCCAACAACCGATATAAGCGAGTTGAAGCGAGAACACTTCAGACATGTCTGTCTGTTCGGTCAGACGGGCGTGTCCGTATTGTTGCGTCAACCTGTTTAAATGTATTGTTTAAATCTAAATCAAAGTTCTGATTTTTCAATCGAAGGCCATTTTGGGGCAATGTGAACGGTTTCTTTATTGAATTGCCGAACCCACTCACCCATGTAACTATCTCTTTAGGGCGTGGTAACCATCGTCTATTGGCCTAGTCTTCCACTACTTGGGCCGATCGATCCAAATGCCGGCGTTTTCCGCCTAGGACAAGGCACAGCTCATACGGACTGCATGATGAAGAGCAAAGCAAAATTCGTTGCAATGCTTGATCTCGACGACTACATTGTTATCAAGTAAGATGAGCAAAATGGAAATGTCAACTTTAAAATGTTCTCTCAATATTAGCGGATCTGATCTCCTCGATTATCTGACCGCTGAATCAGCAAACGACCCCTCAATTGGCTCGTTTCAATTTGAACGATCGATGGTTCAGCAACCGGTGGGAGACATCGCCAACAACTGGGAGAATTTCACCTTTGACCACCTGGAATCGGCTCCAATTTGCGATTCGTGTCAAGACAACTTCAAGTCGATCGTTCTGCCGGACAAAGTTGACGTTTCCTCCACGCATTTCCCTGTTAGCCATCGGGCAATTCGAGAAACTCCCGATGCAACTTACCGGTCAATGATGGTATGTCGCTATGCGTGTTCAAAGACAAAATTTCCCAAAAAAATATTTTTACAAATTTCCGATAAATCTAAACGCCAGGACACGGACTTTGTAGGGCTCAGCAGGCCTAAAAAAATATATTTTTTAATATAATTTTTTGTCCAACGACAACGTTTCCCAAAAAACATTTTTCTTTAATTTTCCTATATATCCAAAAATCAGAAGTTAACATGGACGTAAATATCATAATTGAAAACCCAAAAGCAATGCTAAATTTGAAACTTGTTAGAAACCTCTGTCACCAAAACCAGCGGGGATTGGAAATGATGAAATAAGTAATAGATGGATCATCTATCATGAACAAAATCCTCAAGAAGAACCGATGATCATACTTGCCAGTGTTGTTGGTCTTGCATGCTTACGGGATGCGACGCATATTGCTTGTGACGGCAATTTTAAGTACAATGCCACTTACAAGATGAACAATGAGGCTGAGGAACAGGTGGATAAGAGTTTTTGGCAAGTCTATTCACTTCATTCGATCTATCAGGTACTTAAATTCAATGACTATTTGATATGTTTAACATTAATTAACAGGATCTACCGGAAAGGTCAGAATCTGTTCTGTCTGTTGTGGCATTGCTCTCTTCAAAAACCCAGGGCACATACACCAAAATGTTTCATAAAGTGCGAGACGCAGTAATTGCCGAGTTTGGAGACATAGGCCAACCGAAGCACTTCCACTTCGACATGGAAGTTTCAGCCATGAACGCGTGCAAAGCTGTCTTTGGAGAATCGCGAATAACGACATGTTATTTTCACTTTGCTAAGGTAAAGATATCTTTGCTATCTTTATAAAAGTGTTGAAATTCAGAACATCATGGACAAGGTCAAGCGCATTGGCTTGGCTGGATATTATTCGGATCCCACAAACCAGTCGTTTTACAACTGGTTACGCACGTTTATCGGGAGCGCTTTATTGCCACGCAATTTGTTTGATGACATATTATGGCCGTACATTGAGTCATCTGCGCCAGAAGGGCGCAATGAAGCTGAAACTCTTCTTGTGCAACAATTTTTGGCATATCTTCGCACATATTGGCGGCGGCACCGGACCACATGGGACCAATATGACAATGATGGGCCCAGAACAACAAATCACGCAGAGGGATGGCACAATCAGCTTCGTACTCTCTTTAATTTTGTCCATCCCCAGCTTGGTCTGTTTATGAAGGAGATCCGAAAGGAAATCAACGGACAAGCCATTGCCGGCGAAAAGTTGCTCAGAAGAGAGGCTCTGCCTAAGCGGCGTTTACGTCAAAACAATAGAGCAGAAGAACGAATGATCGTTGCAAAAGCAAAGTTGCTCGGCTACGTTAACGGATTGTCCGAAGCTCCAGTCAGCATTGAGGTAATTTACAAAATAACAGATCTAAACAACGTGATTTTGCTTTAAGGTGTTGAAGAAGTACTGCAAACACCAAGCCTACAACTGCTCCCGCAAAGCGCTCACAACTTTGTTTGTATCGGTTGTTCTTGATGAGGAAGATGAGCACTTCGAAATTGAAGATGAAAACGTTGCACGAGAAATTGAAACGGAAGATCTGCTGGATTTTTGATGTTGCTGGAGGAGCCTACGTTTACATATCGCATTGACTGCGTTGCTGGAG
This sequence comes from Steinernema feltiae, assembly GCA_007213375.1. Lineage (NCBI taxonomy): Eukaryota > Metazoa > Nematoda > Chromadorea > Rhabditida > Steinernematidae > Steinernema > Steinernema feltiae. The sequence goes on from MQUG01000136.1 coordinate 85,812, forward strand.
GAGCCTACGTTTACATATCGCATTGACTGCGTTGCTGGAGGAGCCTACGTTTACATATCGCATTGACTGCGTTGCTGGAGGAGCCTACGTTTACAAGGAGGGAGGGAGGGTCTTGTTAATTGTTTTCTTTTCTTTTAATTGTTTTAGCCAAATAAAAAATAAAGTTTAAAAAAAACCGGAGTTTTTAATTTAAAAAAATTTTTTAAAAACAAAATATTTTTTCAAGTATTGTCTGGGGTCTTTTTCTCATGGGGTCGTTTTCTCAGGTGTCCTTTTCTCGCAGGGTCCTTTTCTCCCGGGTTTTTATCTCCCGGGTCCTTTTCTCACTGGGTTGTTTTCTCCCGGGTCCTTTTCTCACGTTGTTTTATTCTCTCATAACGCTCTCAGCAGACCTGAAAAAAATTTCAATTTTTTATTAATTTTTATTGTATAAAATAACATTTTAATTTAAAAAAATTAATTCCGTTCCAAGCTGCCTGGCTTAGCGTTTTCTCCTTATGTATATTGTCAGATCAAACGCGAATTTCCAAAAGCGCGACAGGAGCGATTTCAAATGATTCTTATTTAAGTCTAAAAAGTTGTTTTTACACGTTTTTGTTTCGATTTTCGGCTTACATTTTCGGCTTTTCGGCTTGTTAGTTGGGTGTTTTCAGTTGCCTTCTGTCCTTCGCAAGCTGTTCTGAGCATGAGAAATCAGAGGTCCACGGATGTCTTGCCTTCAATTTTTCAATGCCTTTGGAAATTTGGGAAAGCAATTTGGGGCTCTTCGTGGTTGTGGCTTCTGATCTATTTACAACTGCATAGCTCGGAAAGTAAAAAATAGATTAGAAAACACATCGCATAAGAAGCTGCCTGGCTAAGCGTTATATCAAAACTTTGTCATTTGCATAGCAGAGAAACAAAACGGTAACTGCTTTAGCTTCAGGTCTAGGCGCGGCCGCAGGGTTTGCCTAGCCAATAGCTAACAAAATCAGAATTTCTAAGCAAAGTTAAGCTACGTCATCCCTGATTTTTGTTATTTTTTGAACATTTTATCCTGAATTTGTCGCACTTATCGTTCACGCTCGTTTCAGGTTCCACGAACTGCGGGCGTTTGCTACCATGCCCGATATGCTCTCGACAAGACGCAAAACTATTCGGAAGTCGCCTACACGACACAACAATTCCACGCATCAACACATGTTGACCGTTTACGAACAAATTTACCCGATTTAATGAACGAACTAGGCGCTAAACATCAGAATTTGTCAATTCCGGACGCAACGGACTATATGAACACGTGCACAAAATAGTGAGTTTTGTTTGCGGAGTTTAGCAAACTAAAACCAACAATTTAGCGTTGTGAACGTGTGCCAAACGCCCTATCACACGTGTCCAAAGATGAACGACTTGGATGAGTGGGTTTACGGTGATAATGTGGTGCAATCTTCGTACGTTCTAATATAAATCTTTTATTAATTGTTCAATTTTTGGCACATTTTCGCTAGCTATGTAGGCCGAGAAATGAGCACCGACAAAGAGTTTAGAACTTGAATTACCTCATGCCGCTGTGACGTTCGCGTTTGGCACTTTCCAAGCGCTAAAAGAGCCATACATCGGCTTCCAGGTGCCAGCCACACAACAGGACCAAGCAGTAGCGTCACCTCCACCTCCGGAGCACACGCTACTTAAACGCGGTTCTTGTTCACTCGTGGCTAGCCGGTTGGGGTCTTCCTGTGACCGTGTATCGCTTGACTCCGCCATTTCCTTGATATCTGTTCAATCGTAATTAACGTACCGTGGTTTTCGTTTTGGTTAAACAACCAAAAGAAGAGGACTTTTGTCTTTTGGCTTATTGTCTAGCACCAAATCTTAACACTAATGACTAAATCAATCACAACAAACTATTGATCGACTCGCAATCACTCAAACTTCAAACGAACCTGTACTTCAATCAAATCCTGGATCAGTCACGGAATTCGTCGATGCTGCGCGAGGTCACACTCACAACAGCGGATCATGTTTCGTGTAAACGAAACATTTCGAAATGATGACACATCTTGTTTGTCTTCGCGTGGCTTGTTCTTGTTCTTCGATGACGGCGTTTGTAAGTTTTTTGCGCGTGCCATATGTGGTCGTTGCTGGGGCATCTTCCAATCGGGTTGTTTCCTTTGGCCTACCAATTCAAAAACAGAGTAGAGAGGGAGCGAGACGCTCGTTAGTATAAGCGAGCGACTAAGCTAATTAGACAGTTATTAGCAGAAGGAAAAGCAAGCGGCAGCCTAAGACCCTTACGCGTATCCTTAACCAATAAACTTTCGCTTCATCCCAAATCGCGCCCCACAATTCTACATTTTCAATCCACGACAAAAACACAAGGTCTTTGAAAGCGGTATGTGTCAGCTCTGGGCTCTGGGCAACAACATCAACTCCAATTTATTCTTATCCTAGTCCACAACAATAAACTTTTAACATTAGACAGAAACGCATTTCCAACCGTCATTTCGAAGACGTAAAACAACGAGTTGATGGAACTTGTTTTTGAAAATGAATCTTCCATGGACGTTCCTTCTGCACAATCCCCGGTTCTTCATCTGCAGCAGTCGCCCCTCCGTCGATCTATCAAATTGGTCAACTTTTCTGAAAAGAATTGGCGATGCTCGTGGGTGGTAGCATTTTCGAGCTCAATTTTGTCGGGATGTCTTCCTGAATATTGTTTGCGTAATATTTGATTGTAGACGGAGTGATACGTCCAGAACTTGATAGATGAAAAGCGTTGTTCTTCGAGCCAGTTGAGGAGCCTCGATCCTTTCCGGGAGTCCAATTTACTATAAAACGAAATGCGTGGCTCATTGGCGAGGAAAGAAACAAAGTTTAGGAGTTTCTCCGTTTCATCGGTCGCGGGTTTCATTCTATCGACTTTCGTGTAAGTGGTATGCACTGAAATGAACTTAATGCGCAGCTGCTTGCAATCAGGACGTTTCAGCAACTCGCTTAACGCATAATTTTCCCCGAATCCGACGAGTGTGAATTCGCACCTGCCATTCACACTGTTCAAGTAAATGTTCAAGCCAATTCCCGTCATCTTCCGAAACGTCCACGTACGACCAGAGAATTCAGGCAAAATGCAATCACAACTAACGTCTTCCCGGCAGCATTTCCACGTCGCCGCCACGCGTTCGCTGAAGTCGCGAGGAATTTCGTCCATTTCCGATCGATCTTTTAGTTTGTTTCAACGTTTCGTATTCGCATTTATGGCGCAGAGAGGGCGTTAGAAGCGATGCTTTTGCGTTCGCAGTTCCACAACAAATGTCATACGTTCGGACGTTTGCCCAAGTTTGAAGAAAATGAATCTTCCACTCATGTTTCTTTTGCACGATTCTGATTTTAGCTTTTAGGCAGCTACAGTATGGTTAGCCCAAAACGAAGCCTCACAACTCAGTTCAGTAGCTGTTTCCGCACAACACGACGTAAGAATTACAGGGATTGCTCAAAATGTGTTCCTGCAACGCTTACAACTAGATCAAGGCGCAATGAATTTCTAACAACCCTAAAATCAACAGATTTGCTACGAAGCCTGGGAAGTCAGAAAACTTGTCAATTGATTATTGATGGCTTCGTACTAAGAGCAGGCTTAGGCCTAGGAGCTACCGCAGGGTTTGCCTGGTGAATTTTGATACAGCTTCGTAAAATTCACTAGGCTCCATAATTCTCTAGGCTTCGTACAGTTATTCCTACTGGGACGGCTAATGTAAATTCGGGACGGCTATTCTCAAAAAATCCGGTCTGGGACGGCTATTGTGGATTGGGACGGCTGTTCTACAACAGAGCCGCACAAAAATATTCCGCGTCGAATGGGCTATCAGTTGCCCTCCTGCGACTCTCGAACGACCCGTCACGCGCGCGCCGCTAGACAGAATGTATTGCGTGACGTGACGCACACACACATTCCGCGTTCCTAACGAACTTGTTCGACGCCTCTTTCTCAAACACAACAAACAAACAAGAACACGTCAGACAATGACCAACACGTCAGGTCTCTGTGGCAGCGCAGCTTGTAGCTCGCTGGCCGACACGAGCTCGAGCTCGTGGGGTCACTTGCCATCCGCCCTCCCTTCCCACAGCCACGATCAGTCTCGCGACCACCGCGCTCTCGCCCGGTCGCCCGGTCCCTGCCGCTCCGCGTCGCCGCCTAATCGTCCCTGCCGCCTCCCTAATCCTTTGTCATGTCGTTCTAATGTTATGTTTGCTGGTTACATATAAAAGGCCTTATATCAAATGCGTTCGGTCAAAGGTACACTACAGGGCTCTATCGGGTGATTGGGAAGTCGTGGACTGGACTGCGGGCTGCTACCACAGTCTCCATAACATTTTTGAACGACCGGTGGTCTCAATGTCTCGAATGACGCCGGTGGGGACGAAAAACACAGACAGACATCTATGCCGTTTGTTTTTGCTTTATTACACAGTGGGGTGAACTAACTGGTTTGACAGGAAATGCTATACCGCACAGAATAATAATTTGAAGCTTTAAAGTCTGTTCTCCAAACTCTAAGTTTCTGAAAACGATTTTCAAAGACAAAAGTTCCCCAATCTATTTTGCACAACCCTCGTTTCTCCATCTCCAGCAGTCGGGAGGTTGTCGACTCTACAAACGAAGCCTCAATCTTGATCTCCTTTTTGCTTGGAGCATCCAGGAAACTCTGCACGATTCCTTCCATCACCGCGGCTGAAAAGACTCCGACGTATGCGGTAAACCTCGTCAGTTCGCCTGATCTCAGATGCGCCGCGAAGAATCGCGTATCGTCGTTGGCGTCGCACATGCAAATATCGATGGGGTTCCTACTTGAGAGCTGATAGCTGATAATCGAGTTGTAGATGGACTCATATTGGAAGAAGGTAATTTTCGAAAATGATCGTTCTGCGAGCCATTCGAAGAGCATTGCGCCTTCTGAGGAGCGAAATCTGCCCGCATCTACTTTGTGAAACCAAACTTCTGGCTCATTTGCGAGAAAGGAGACGAAATTCAACAGTTTCGCCATTCCCACATTGCTCACGGGTTCTGTCGCGCCGTCAATTCTGGTTTCGTTCACTTGGATAGCACCTGCACGCAAGTTCTTGAAATCAGGATGCTCCAGCAACCCGCTCATCGTAAAGTTCCGGTAATCAATGCAAAAATAGTATTTCCACACTCCATCGAAGACGCCAATCCTGAAGTCAACGTTTCTGGGTTTTGAAAAGGTCCATTTGCGATCGGAGAACACCGGCAACTCGTTGTTGCATTTGCACGTTGCAGTCACGCGCTCGATAAAATCCAAGGGGACCTCGTCCATCGTGGAGCCGAATGATCGTGGAGCTGTTAGATCGGTTCACTCGCGTGACGCAACAACAGCGCGAAATGGTTTTCGCGCTCAATTCGCATTGCATTGTGTGTTCTGTGAATGTCGCCAGCACTGAAAGGAGCGCTGACGGCAACGAAATCACGCAAAAACGGGACAATTCGCGGAGGTTGACAGAACATTAAAACTCACAAGTAATCCTGTAACCTCCACCACTCACGCCTTATTCCTGTTAACCACCGGTCGTTCTTGCACTATCTCAAACAACCTCTCATTGTGTCCATTTCAGATTTCGTCATTCGCGCGCCACACGAGATGCTGTTCACTTTCAAAACGTCTTTGCCACTCGCGCGCCACTTCACTCGCATGGACGGCGACGAACAATCAGGGAGGAGCATCTCTAACCGAAATACAATAGCGCAGAGAAGTGACGCCACCGACTTTCAACATCATCGCCATGAGTCATGTAACCTTGAAACTTTGTAAATAACCAGAGGAGTTCGATTCGTGGCAGGCCCCTCGCACAGTTTGATCCGCTGTTGTGAAGTGTCAAAGAGAATAAAGTATTGTCCTGACGTCTGTGTCCTCTTCTGTCTAATTAGTGTCTACTCCTCGCGCAATTAGTGTCCTGTTTCAACTAACTCACATCAGCTTCAACTTCCGAAAATGCCCGCAAATCAACATAATCGTCCCTAACATGGACTAGCGGTCACTTCCGCGATAACACCAGATTCATCGTAGCCTCATGCGATCAACTCGCCGCGGTCGATTGATTCATCGATAACAACCGAATGTCGCCCCACCGTCAGACGATCACCGCCGCGACGTCTCAAAGTGCAGAGAATCGAACAGGAATTCCGAACGCGAAGAGTACACTTGCCTATCGATAGGCCGGCTTCCTGCTGACCTGTGGGGATCCCAAAAACGATTCTATTCACCCGGGAGATCAGCATTAGCCAACTGGTTATGCTAATCGCTGCTATTCGACGATACAAAAGCGGCGTAGAGGGACGGAAGAGCCAGAATCAACATGTTCTTCCCTCTTCTGGCCATCTTTGCCTTGGCGGCGGCCTCAACCGCGAATGAGGCGCTGCCCTCCACTTCCACGACCCCGACGACGCTACCGTACTCGTCCTCTTTGGCGCGCGGCACGGAAACCGCAATCCCGAGCAGTTCATCCCGAACGCGACTCGCGAATGGGGTCAGGAGGGATCCCTAGAGCTGACCTCCATCGGTAAACGTCAGTCGTTCGGCCTCGGAAGGGAACTCCGGAAGTTTGTCGCCGCGCTCGTCAACGAAAATTTCGTCGCGTCCGAAGCGAAATTCTTCTCCTCGAGCGCCAATCGCTGCCAGATGACCCTCCAGGTGGGACTCCCTTGCCTTGGCTTGGCTAGAGACTAACGCTCCATTTCAGGCCGCGCTCGCCGGTCTCTACCCCCCGAAGACCTACGCGGCGTTCAACGAGCACCTCGACTGGACGCCGGTACCGTACACCATCGACGACCCGATGCTGCGGATGTACGCGGTGGCGCCGTGTCCCCACAGCGACGACGCCTGGCGGCCGATCTCCCAGGACACCCTGCCGCACCTGGCGGCGCTGACGGCGGCGAAGCGGCCGCTCCTGGACTACATGACCGCGCATACCGGCTGGAACGCGTCGATTAGCGCCGCCGCCGACCTCGCCGACAACATCCTCAACATGGACCTCTTCCAGGCACCGTATCCGGCCTGGCTGGCGGCGCCCTCGCTCGCCGGCTACGACGCCGAGTCGCTCAAGGCGGAGATTCTCTCGTTCGCCGAGAATCACCAGATCGAGTGCGCCGAGTACGCGCCCTGCCGCGACATGATGGCCGGCGTCTGGCTCCAACACGTCATCACCGCCCTGCAGCAGCTGAAGGAAGGCAAAACCAAGCTGAAGATCATCGGCTATGCCTCTGTAAGCTACAGTAATCTCCTTAACGAACCCAAATATCCCTTCAGCACACGGAAGTGACGCTCTCGGTGATGAAGGCGCTCCACATCGACCGCCACGAGATCACCACCTCCGCCGGCTTCCTGATCGAGGTGCGCCGCACGCCCCAAAACGTCCTCCAACTGCGGCTCCTCGCCCACGACCCGAATCCGATCGACGCGCACGTCATCTACCAGGCGCGCTACTCCACCGACCTCCAAAAGTTGGCCAAAGACGGCGTCTGGGTCAACGTGGACGACTTCATCGCCCTCGTGCAGCCGAAGGCGATCGGCGACTGGCAGAGCGCGTGCGGAATCGAGTCGCAATGCGAATTCAAGTTCCCCGATCCGGCCGCCACCATCAAAGATCACCTCGACAGCCTCCGTTGTCGCATTTTCAATGATTGTTAATCTGTCTCTCGTCAATCTACTCTAATGAATCAAAATACGAAAAGATCGTACAAAAACGTCTGAAATTCTTCGAAGCTCGTGGGCTTCACAGGCTGTCAAACAAACTTTTTTCAAACAAAACGACATTGAGTTCGTAGTTCGGGGGTTCTCTTCCACTCTTCAAACAATCTGCCAAACAAGTTAAACTGAGCTGAGCTGAGCTGTTCAAAAGTAAACAACGAACAACAAACGCATAAACTCGAGTTTTGAGAGCGAGTTATACTGTCGCATTTTCAATGATTGTTAATCATTGAAATGTCAGTGTACTCTAATGAATCAAAATACGAAAAGATGAACTTTACCAAAACGATTTACCCGCTGACCGCAAAGATAATTGTATCGGATATTAGATTTTCGTCAATTTTGACTGAAATTGTCGGCTCTCCACGATGTGTTCAAACGTAAACAACGAACAACAAACGATCAACTCGAGTTTTGAGAGCGAGTTATACTGTATCTACTCTTTATTTTCACAATTTACCGCGTTCTTGGGTCCGAACTCCATTGACCTATTGGCTTAACTGGAAGTGCACTCCCACAAATCTTCTTTGTGAACAAAAGTGTGCTGGCACTTTGCTTTTGAAACGTCAAGTCGCTGAAACGGGTTCTCAAAGGCGAATTTGTCATCAACCGCAGTGCACAATCCGTCGCTTCTCATCTTTTGCAATCGGCAAATACATAGTCGACACGTCAAACTGCGCTCTAACATGGATTCTAGTCTTGCTTGTAGCGCACAGAAAACTCTGAATGATTCCCTCCATCACATCAACAGAAAAGAACTTGCAGTAGGCGGAAAACCTCTTCAGTTCTCCTGATTTGAGATGTTCAGCAAAGAATGGTATATCTTCGTCGGAGACCGAGATGGAGTGGGGATTTGAGCTTGAGAATTGCATCCGCAAAAGTCGGTTGAAAATTGAACGGTACGGCACGAGGCACGTAGACCGAAACAATCGTTCTTGAAGCCAATTGAGGAGCAACGCGGAAAACCTCTTCAAAACCTCTTCATGAGCAACGCGCCTTCCGGCGGAGCAGGACAACTCGGCGACGCCGATTCGGCGCCAGGACAACCCGAATCGGCGGCGCCGAGTTGTCGCGTATCGGCCTTCCGGGGAGTCAAATTTGCTCGTATCGAACAACGCAAGGCTCGTTCGCTAGAAACGATACAAATTTCAAGAGTTTCTCCATTCCAACCTTCCTCACGGGCTTCAATATTCTGTGGTTGTAGGGGTCGTTGACTGAAATGAAAATAACTCGTAGATTCATGAAATGCGGATGTTCTGTTGTTGTTCTCACTCTGTTGTTTCTAAATCTAGTTTATTGTCTTTCGCCACTTTGTGCTGTTCACGCTTTTCGGTGCTTTGACCGTCACTGCACGGAAGTTTTTAAATTTGATGGTGGCTAACGTGACCTTTTTTGTTGTCAACTACGATCATTTACAAAATCTTGACCTTTTTACGGTGAACATGGCGCGCTTCTTATCTGTCGTAGTCTTTGGTTGCCTCGGCGCATGTCAGAAGACCACTGCAACTACAATTAACAGTCACGACACGTCATCGCTTTATCACCGCATTCGCAAGGGTTCGACAGCATGTCACTGTGAATCATGTTCTTCCGGCTAGCACGTTCACTGCGAGTGGTTCACAATGGTTCACAGATCGAAATGTGGCTAGACAGAGCTCAGCAACTGCAAGATAAGGAGTGATAAGGCAACGTCTTTCTCTTTTTTCACCGCTTGCCGCAGCGCATCAGAGTCAATCCGACTGTCGTAGCTCTCAATCAATCGATCATTCAGCCAATGCGACAATGCGCTTTCTAGCTGAACAGTCGACGATCCTTCTTCTCCTCATTCTCCCAGTGGTGCTGTCCAGCAGCCAACATGGTCCGGTCATTACTCCCTATCTTCCGTTCATGCTCTATGGAAGCGACAATGTGGCCAAGATACGATTCAGTGAAGCTCCGTGCGTCTTTGTCGCTGCGTCACCAAAAGCGGACCTCTCCGACATCACGTTTACAGGCGGAAATCTCGAAGGCACTTCCGGGTCTACCGTAGCGGTTGACAGCTTCGTGGACAACATCGTTACCGCGGTTGAAAATATAACTTTCGGAGCTTATTTTGGAGCCTACTGCTTTCCGGACCGTACCACCTATCTGGACGTCCATTTTAAGAGCTACAGTGATGTTGATCGCTCAATGCCGGAGTGGCAGAGCACCATCTTCTACTTCATGTCAAAGGAAATGGTTGAAGGTGGTTAATCACTCATATTTACTTGTACTCGACGTGTCATATTTAGGGCCTTGCAGTGGAACTGGAACACAGAAGAGAGGCGGAAATGTCTTTGTACTCCTCTCCACCATGGATCGAATCAATGCAAATGCTAGTTCCGAGTGTCCAGCGGTGTTTCTCGCTCCGAGTAATATTCCAATGTTCACTAATGGCAACATATTCGGTTGTACAGTTTGCGCTGGAGTCAAATTTCAGGCATTTCAAGCATTTCAAAACAACAGCGTTTTAACCGATGTATTCTAGTTGCTTCAAAATTCCGAAGATGTTGACGTGTTCACTGTGCAGAACGGAGTGATGCAAATCGAGGATCCGTTCATTTTCAGGTACAAATAATCTAATGAGACCGAAAATCATCGGAGAGAATTCCTGTGTTTTGCGTTTGTGTGCCAAAAATGTGACTTTTATCGTGATTATGCGATTGCTTGGGCCTCGAATTTATGACCGCATGAAGCGCAATGCGAGGTCAACATTGAGTTATTAGATACATTTAGATACGAGTCGTTGCACGTGTATCAGCCAGCTATCTACCTTCGAAATGCTATTCTGCTCAGAACCAGCTCACAGGAGTGGATTCAAAGTGGAATGGAATTGAGTTATGGTGAGTCATGTTCACATCGCTGTTTTTTTTTGGGTTATAGTCTATTTCTCGCCTAGCTGTGCACGGGTACTGTAGGCGGCCCAACGTTCGTCACGGCAAGACCGAAACTATTGTTGTAGAGTGGTCTGAATTTGCGGATTTCTGGATTGCAGGGTGCAGTTTATGGTCAATTCGACGTCGGTAAACATGATGTAAACGTCAGAAACTTACAATAATCCCGAAATCCGCAGGTTTAGACGATTCTACAACAATAGTTTCGGTCTTGCCGCGACGAACGTTGGGCTACAGTACACCTACAGTACCCGTGCACAACTAGGCGAGAAATAGACTATAGATAAGAAATATTGCAGCTAATTACGATGACACAAGCCAATGTACTTTTGGAGGCTCTGTCGCCCTCAAAACTGATACCGGTAGAATTGATTCGAACCCCTATGGTACGCCACAAATGCAGTATGGTCTGGTAGTTGGTGATGAAATTGCAAACATGAGCGTTATCGCTTTCTCTGTTTCGACGAAAAACGAAGATTGTATGACTCTCCAAGCGCTTTTTATTACTGGATTCGAACTGTAGGCGTTGTGTACTTACTGCGAACACAAGTTTCAAAAATGCATTTTAGAGTTAACCTTACAAACATTTTACAAATGCCGCGTTCCTTCACGTTGAGCAGTTTGGATGCAATCCGCTTTTACTACAATCAACTCAACGGTGACGGTTGCAGTTCACCGAGCTCTTTTGCCATTGAATACAGATTTGTGGACACAACGACAACTTCAGGTAAACTCTGAATTACGAGCAAAGCGCGACGTCCGCGCTCGCATTCTCAACCTCTACTGCCTGATTTCAGTTGCGCCAACAACCAAGTCGATTCCGACGACCACAACCACACCCTCCGCAACACCGCGCTCTTCTTCAAGAACTACAGAGAAGAGCACCACGAAAGGATCCACAACCACTGAACCGAGGATAACTCCGAAGGACGACAAGTGTGGTAAGAGGAGTAATCGATCAACGTTGGTAAACAGTTGATTCATTAAGGCGCAATGACTCCACAGTTCTTCATCTGCTCCACGCTGTCCGCTCTCCTGTTAAGTTGTCTCGTCTGATGTCCGATCTACAGGAGAATCTGTCGAAAGATAAACCAAGATCACAATTTAACCAAACGCTCTAGTTTATTTCGTTTATTTGTTTATTTGTTGTTTATTTAACGCTTGGTTTGTCGCAGAGTACCCGACTCCCTTGCGCGTCAAATGCCTATCGGTACTGCATTCAACAAAAAAAAAAGTCTCAGATTTTCCTCCACTATTTCCCCTACATTCGGCCTTTACGGTATCGGTGCTCGCCACAGCTCAATAAAATGTTTGTTTTACAGCCGACAAGCAGGAATAGCCGATAAAATACTCTTTGTAAAGTACAATCGAAGAATTTCAGGCGTTTTGGTTTGATCTTTGTGTTATTAGATTCATTAGAGTACATTGACGACAGACTGATTAACAATCATTGAAAATGCGACAACGGAGGCTGTCGAGATGATCTTTGATGGCGGCGGCCGGATCGGGGAACTTGAATTCGCACTGGGACTCGATTCCGCACGCGCTCTGCCAGTCGCCGATCGCCTTCGGCCGCACGAGGGCGATAAAGTCGTCCACGTTGACCCAGACGCCGCCGTCTTTGGCCAACTTTTGGAGGTCGGGGGAGTAGCGCGCCTGGTAGATGACGTGCGCGTCGATCGGATTCGGGTCGTGGGCGAGGAGCCGCAGTTGGAGGACGTTTTGGGGCGTGCGGCGCACCTCGATCAGGAAGCCGGCGGAGGTGGTGATCTCGTGGCGGTCGATGTGGAGCGCCTTCATCACCGAGAGCGTCACTTCCGTGTGCTGAAGGGATATTTGGGTTAGTTAAGGAGATTACTGTAGCTTACAGAGGCATAGCCGATGATCTTCAGCTTGGTTTTGCCTTCCTTCAGCTGCTGCAGGGCGGTGATGACGTGTTGGAGCCAGACGCCGGCCATCATGTCGCGGCAGGGCGCGTACTCGGCGCACTCGATCTGGTGATTCTCGGCGAACGAGAGAATCTCCGCCTTGAGCGACTCGGCGTCGTAGCCGGCGAGCGAGGGCGCCGCCAGCCAGGCCGGATACGGTGCCTGGAAGAGGTCCATGTTGAGGATGTTGTCGGCGAGGTCGGCGGCGGCGCTGATCGACGCGTTCCAGCCGGTGTGCGCGGTCATGTAGTCCAGGAGCGGCCGCTTCGCCGCCGTCAGCGCCGCCAGGTGCGGCAGGGTGTCCTGGGAGATCGGCCGCCAGGCGTCGTCGCTGTGGGGACACGGCGCCACCGCGTACATCCGCAGCATCGGGTCGTCGATGGTGTACGGTATCGGCGTCCAGTCGAGCTGCTCGTTGAACGCCGCGTAGGTCTTCGGGGGTAGAGACCGGCGAGCGCGGCCTGAAATGGAGCGTTAGTCTCTAGCCAAGCCAAGGCAAGGGAGTCCCACCTGGAGGGTCATCTGGCAGCGATTGGCGCTCGAGGAGAAGAATTTCGCTTCGGTTGCGACGAAATTTTCGTTGACGAGCGCGGCGACAAACTTCCGGAGTTCCCTTCCGAGACCGAACGACTGACGTTTACCGACGGAGGTCAGCTCTAGGGATCCCTCCTGACCCCATTCGCGAGTCGCGTTCGGGATGAACTGCTCGGGATTGCGGTTTCCGTGCCGCGCGCCGAAGAGGACGAGTACGGTAGCGTCGTCGGGGGTCGTGGAAGTGGAGGGCAGCGCCTCATTCGCGGTTGAGGCCGCCGCCAAGGCAAAGATGGCCAGAAGAGGGAAGAACATGTTGATTCTGGCTCTTCCGTCCCTCTACGCCGCTTTTGTATCGTCGAATAGCAGCGATTAACATAACCAGTTGGCTAATGCTGATCTCCCGGGTGAATAGAATCGTTTTTGGGATCCCCACAGGTCAGCAGGAAGCCGGCCTATCGATAGGCGAGTGTACTCTTCGCGTTCGGAATTCCTGTTCGATTCTCTGCACTTTGAGACGTCGCGGCGGTGATCGTCTGACGGTGGGGCGACATTCGGTTGTTATCGATGAATCAATCGACCGCGGCGAGTTGATCGCACGAGGCTACGATGATTCTGGTGTTATCGCGGAAGTGACCGCTAGTCCATGTTAGGGACGATTATGTTGATTTGCGGGCATTTTCGGAAGTTAAAGCTGATGTGAGTTAAACTAACGTTTTCGGGGTTTTCAATTGAATTTGAAGTCCTGCGAGTTTTAATTGTTTGTCGACTTCCGCGAATTGTCCCGTTTTTGCGTGATTTCGTTGCCGTCAGCGTTCTTTAGTCATCAGTTAGTCATCATTTTGTATGGCGAATAAATTCTAAACAATTTGTTTTTGCTTTTTTGACTCAAATTGAATCAAATTTTTCACGGAATTGAATTGACGTTTCACGAGAATCACGGAATTGGCCCAATTTTGGCCCAAACTCAACGTCCTAATTTTATTCTAAAATTGTAGTTTTGTATGAGTCTATTCTCGTAATTTTCTTCAAAGTCAATAGTTCACTCGTTTTTTCGGTCTTAGTTACACATACTGCGTTGTTACAACAGCACCAATGCACCTAAAAAACTGAAAGAGAAAAAACATGTTTGACTCCTGTGAAGTGAACACATTTGGTGCGGTTTATTAGTCATCATCGTGCTGTTGTTGTTGGGCGAATAAACACCGAGGCATTTTAGCTTTATTTGAGATTTATTGCACAACAATAATTAAGCAGAACCAATGTTTAACATGCCTGTGCATTTACTAAGCAATTTGAGAACCATGTAATTGGCGTTATTGGTTCACCTTTAGGAATTTTGCACTCTTTTCAAGTGTTTCTCTACAATAATTTGTAATTTTCTGTAATTTTTTTGTAGTTCACAACAGCTAGAACGTATCCTAAAAATTCAGAATCAATGGTGCAAATCAGAATCAGTCAGTTAAAAAATCAGTCAAATTCAATCAATTTGGCAACAGAGGTGGCAACTTGAGAATTAACAACCTCATTTTAACACCCTACTTTTGTATTTATTGCCTTTTCAGAACAATCGCTATTTTCGTTCACGTACGAGCTCCTAAACCAAATATACCATAAGCCCGCTTCAATGATACACACACGCATCAGATCCCCTCGGAGACCGAAATCTCGTGATTTTCTCAAAAGTCGAAGGCAAATTCTCAGTTTAACAGCTGCCCTTTCGCTTTTTGCCCCCAAACATGCAACTGCAGCGTGCAGACAGTGCACCGCTCTCCTCTCCCCTTTGGCGTTTGTCGTCGTCAACGCCGTCGACAACGCCGACATCATCTCTGCGTTCGTCGTCCCCAATCTCCGCCCTTTCGCTCGCGATCGCACTCGGCAGCGCGAAGACGCGCAAGAGAACACTCCGATCTTGGTTTGTCGATCGCGATGATCGATTTCGGCATTTTTGTTGTTGATCGCTTGCGCGCTGTTTGCGTCTGCAATGTTTCTCAACTCCGTTGTTCTGCGTGGATGCCTTTAGGGTCTAAATTTGGGGTGTTTTAGCCGAAAACAGTCAAAGCAGAGGAGATCTTTGCACTTTTAATCGACGCAAGAACTTTTGCTGCTGCTGCTGCTCCTTATCGGTGGCGGCGGCGGCGCTCGTCTTGATTTCGATCGCCCGCGTTCTTCACACTCGCTTTCGCTCTTTTTGGAATCGACGCGCCGCGCGAGTGCAGATTTCACTTTTTGTGAGTGTAACAGCAATTAAGCGATGCGCGGTGATCGATTCTGACACCTCGATCTTCGCTCTTATTTGGTGCAATGTTGCAAACAGTTTGTTGAATTGCGACGCGCGCGCATTTTTAAGATTATCATTGGAAGTTTGCCCTCAAATTCTTGTAAAAGTGCAGTATTAATGACTATGATGTGTGTAAAATAAGCGTTAACGACTTTCTAACTAACTTTTTGAAGAAATTTTCCATTTGAGCCGAAAATTGAACATTTAGTGCTTAGACCAACTGCCGTTTTTATCTGAAACGTTTCTCAACTTGCTTCGCTTTTCTTCGGTAAAGTAAATGTCAGACACGACGATTTATGAAACGTTTCAGAGTAAAAATTTGCAAAATTGGGACAAAAACGTGTTAAATTGTAAATTTTGAGTTTTAGGCGCTATTAGAAATGCTAAAAAATATGAAAATTCGAGAAATCTGCAAAACAACTTGAACGTAAATTACGTCTAGACAATGTCTGTTATTTTGGAGAAATTTTCCAATTATTTGAGACGAAAATTGAATCTTAAGTGCTTAAACGGGCCGCTGTTCTGCGCTCATGAAAATTCGCGTTCTATACTCTTCAAATGCGCTTAATCGACCGCAAAACACCCCAAACGTAAAGTCTAGACAATCTCTGTTCAATTGTTGACGGTTTCATGCTGATTCTGGTTTATTGAACGTGTTGATCTACGACCGAATGTGCTATCTATGCTACAATTTCAGATGCCAGGCTCGAAAACCAGTGTTCTTGTCATTGGCGGCGGAGCGCGAGAGCACGCGCTCGCTTGGAAACTCAACCAGAGCGCAGTTGTCGATCAAGTCTACATCGCTCCGGGAAACGGATCCACCGAATTCGAGGTCCCCAAGAGCGTCGATGTCTCCGACGCGAACAGCATTCGGTCGTTCTGTGTAGCTAGGGGCATCTCGCTTGTCGTTGTGGGACCGGAGGGACCGCTTTGCAATGGATTGGTCGATGAGATCGAGGCGGGCAACGCTGCAGGCAAGCAGATCTTCTGTTTCGGTCCTCCGAAGGCCGGCGCGCTCCTTGAGGGAAGCAAGAAGTTCTCCAAGCAGTTCATGAAGGCCAATGACCTGCCAACCGCTGGATTCGAGGATTTCAATCAGATCGCCGAGGCTAAGGCTTTCATTGAGAGGTAAAGAAATTCAAAAATTGTTTTTACAAGGGATTTTCCAGAGTCAACTGGCCTTCTTATGTGCTCAAAGCCGATGGCTTGGCCGCCGGTAAAGGCGTGATCATCGTTGATGGCGCTGAGGAAGCGAAGAAAGTTGCAGAGAGCATGCTCGGAGGTGAATTCGGGGCTGCAAGCTCCGAAATCGTAATCGAGGAGAAGCTGGAGGGTTACGAAGTGTCGGTAAGTGATTGGAATAAGCCTTAACGACCAACTCACTTCCTAGCGAGATCAGATTCCTAATAACCGTGTAGACCTAAGGCCATAGCGATAGTTACATTTCCAATTTTTAATTTTCGCAATTTTCAGACCCTAAAATTGCTTAAAATTACAAATTTTTGAATTTTTGGCATCAATAACATAGAATTCACCATTTCAGGCTCTCTGCTTCACCGACGGCAAGACCATCGTGCGCATGCCCTTCACCCAGGACCACAAAGCGCTTCTCGAAGGCGACATGGGCCCAAACACCGGAGGAATGGGCGTCATCGGCCCACTCGTCCTCCCGGCGGACGTCGAAGCCGAAATCGACCTCATCCTCAACAGCACCATCACGGCGCTGGCTAAATCAAAAATCCCCTACAAAGGATGCCTCTACGCCGGATTCATGATCACCGCCACGGGCTGCAAACTCCTCGAATTCAATTGTCGCTTCGGAGACCCGGAAACGGAGGTGCTGATGCGTCTGCTCGATTCGGATCTCTATCCGATCTGTGTGGCCTGCTGCAATGGCACCCTGAGCTCAGTTCAGATCAACTGGAAGGCGCAGAACGTTGTGGGAATCGTTCTGGCAAGCGAGGGTTACCCCAACAAGCCCATCGTCAACAGGAAAGTCGAGGGAGTACCGCAGCACAACGCAGAAACCGTTGTTTTCCACGCGGGAACCAAGAGGAGCGATCAAGGACGTAAGCTATAGCAGTTTCAGCCTACAGTAACCCAGATTTTAGTGGTCACCAGTGGAGGCCGAGTCTTCTGCGTTGTCTCCATTGGGAATTCGTTCCTCGAGGCGAGAAACCGCGCTCTCGCCGTTTGCCATCAAATCAAATTCGAAGGAAAATACTACCGCAAGGATATTGGACATCGATTCTTCAACCGAGGGTACGGTAGAGCTTAAAAGTGCTTAAATTACGCGTGATATTGCAGATCTGTGAGCTACAGTGCGAGTGGCGTGGACATTGCTGAAGGCAACGCGTTGGTTGCTTCGATCAAGGATGTCTGCCTGTCTACGAGGACTCCTGGAACTGATTCTGTTGGTTTTGCCATTAAAATTTGAGCTTGAATGACGGTAGTTTTAGATCGGAGGCTTTGGTGCGCTTGTGGACTTGAAGAAGGAAGGATTCGAGATCCCCCAGTTGGTCATTGGAATGGATGGCGTTGGCACAAAGATCGCTGTAGCAGAAGCCACCGGCCATTTCGAACACCTCGGCTACGATCTCGTTGGAATGTGCGTCAACGACGTCCTCTGCCACTGCGCTCGACCTGTCGCTTTCCTCGATTACTACGTCACCGGCCGTCTGGTCAAAGAGGAAGCCGCCGCGGTCATCCGTTCAATCGCCAAGGCGTGCAAAGAATCAGGCTGCGCTCTTGTTGGTATGTCCTTCTGGTCTATTCCTCCTCAAAAACCTCAATTTTAGGAGGAGAAACCGCCGAAATGCCCGGAGTCTACAATCCAGGACAGTGGGACGTTGCGGGATGCTGCATCGGCGCTCGGGAGGCGTTCTGGCCTCAGCTGCCGCTGCTTGAAACGGTCAAAGAGGGCGATGTGCTGCTCGCGCTTCCCTCCAACGGCCTCCACAGCAACGGATTCAGTTTGGTGCGCAAAATCGTCTCCGACAACGGCGTCTCCTACAAGGCGCCGGCTCCGTGGAATCCGCTCGTTTCGTTCGGCGAAGAGCTCCTTCGTCCCACGAAACTCTACGTGAAATCGGTCCTCGAGGCGCTAAAATCGGGTAAAGTGAAGGCGATCGCGCACATCACCGGCGGCGGTCTTACGGAGAATTTGCCCCGTGTCTTCCCTGAGCATGTCGCAGCGGAAATCGTGAGTTCCAGGCCTATTCTACCTGTTTATTGACTCAATTTTGTGAATTCAGCAATGCGGCAGCTGGTCCATGCCAGAAGTCTTCGATTGGCTCCACTCGAATGGACCCGTTTCGCCTCCGGAGATGCTCAAAACCTTCAACTGCGGCGTTGGAATGATTCTCGTTGTTGATCCCAAGCACCAGGAGTTTGTAACTGACTCTCTTCTCGCGAACGGTGAATCCGCGATCTACAAGATCGGCAACGTGATGAAACAGAAGGGAAAGGAGCAAGTCGTCTACAAAAACATCGAGAACACCTTCAAGTATCGCTTTGTGCAGCCGAAGACGAAGAGAGTTAATGTGGGGATTTTGATCTCGGGAGCTGGTAAGTTGAATTTATAGAAAGGTCTAAATCGTTCAATGAAATCGTACGTTTTCAATTCCACCAAATTCCGTCTATTTTTGGTGCCATGAAATCAAACGTGCTGTGACTAAGAGTTAGCGCATAAGTATGGCACCTATCAATCCAATAGTAATCGAGCACGAACCTACGTTTGTTGACCGATTTTGGTAATTGGTAATTGGTGCCAGAGAATTTTTTTTATTATCTTGTCATGTTCTTTCGTAGCAATATTCAAAATTCTCTGATTTGTGAGTTCAAGTTGACCATCTAGTGCTCAATTTAGCGTTGATTTGTACCATGGTGCGTTCAAGACGGTCATAGATAGCAGATCGGCGTTTTAGAGGAATGTTCCTCTCATTCTGTTACCGTGAGCGTCCCCGGCTACCTTGATTTTGTCCATAAAACATACATTTCTAGAACAAATTATCAATGAGCCGTATGAAATTGATTACATTCATTGCTTTGACCAATTGTTGATGTTTTCCTCTTTCAAATTGAGATCAAAATGAGATTAACTTTGTTGCAATCTCGCTTCTTGGGCTATTTCAATCTTGTTAACTGTGTTTAGACCTAAACTCAGCTAACCTCCCATGTTTCAGGCAGCAACATGAAGAAACTGATCGAGAAGAGTCTCTTCAACAAGAGCAACTGCAGCGTCCGCGTGGTCGTCAGCAACAAAGCCGACGCCGGTGGCATTGCGATCGCTCGCTCCTACGGCATCGAGACCGTCGTTGTTCCCTCGGTTGGTGAACGCGAAGAATATGAAGCGATCATCACGCAGGAGTTGGAGAAGCGCGGAATCGAGCTGATTTGCCTCGCCGGATTCATGCGCATCCTCACCGCATCGTTCTGCAAGCGATGGAGCGGCCGCATCATCAACATTCACCCCTCGCTGCTGCCCTCCTTCAAGGGAGCGCACGCCGTGAAACTCGCGCTCGAAGCCGGAGTGAAGGTCGCTGGATGCACGGCGCACTTTGCCGAAGCGGAAGTCGATTCGGGCGCGATTATTGCGCAGGAAGTGGTTCCGGTCTACGCGGAGGACACGGAAGAGAGTCTTCACGAGAGAATCAAGGTGAAGGAGCACCTCGTCTTTGCGGAGGCGATGGAAACTGTCGCCAAGGCGTTCTTGGAACGTGAAGCCTAAGAGCGATTTGAGGGTTTTGTTTCTGTTTTTCGTTAATTTTTGTTCAAAGATTTATGTGTAAATACGCTGCTATAAACAATAAATTTGGAAAATTCATACGTTCGGGTTTAGCAAGAGCACCGTTTAGCATCACTATAAAAACAAGTTTTAGTGCAGAAATCCGGACCAGGACAACGTACCGCTGAAAGAACTCGTCGCCGCTAGGGTTTGTCACATCCCAGGCTTTGTAATTCAATCGGACTTTGTTGTCATTCCGCCTTTGCCAAGTTTCTTGATTAGGAGTGCGAGTTTTTCGCTTTTGGTCGCGCAAGAGAGTCACACTATCAATTAGACGACTTGTCATCAACTAGGCTATGAACACCGTTCCCCTCGACTTCAGCAAGCAGCGAGGGAGAGAAGGAATTTCGTATCTACAATCGTACTGAAAAAGAGTAATACACGTGAACCTGCGTTAATCGAGTCAAAACGGGCACCACGCCTGTTCCTTGCTGATCATCAGAGTTCTATGAGTTGACGCACTGCTGTGATGAAGGGAATTAATCGTAGTTTCATGCGAGGACCTTGATGTTAGCGCTTATTTTGATGGCTCTACTTTGATGACGTATTGTCGAGTGTTCGCCGTCAGGCCTGCGGACCCAAAGGAGCAATTCTACTAAGATGTAACTGATAATGAGCCAGAAGCTCGTCAAGACTACTAGACGATAGACAGCTGTATGCAGGAAGACGTTTCTACGCATCAATAAGTATCGCTTGAGTGTCGATTACCAGGCGTCTGGGTAAAATGTGGGAAAACAACACATTGCTGCATCTCTTGCTGCATCGCTTTAGACCCATTTAAATGGATTGAAATGACCGCACATCATCCGCCCAACCCACGCGACAATGGACTTCGTTCCGCTTGACTTCATCGAGTGCGTTCTCGCAACGCGCAGATGTTGTGTGAAACTCTCTTCTTGTAAATGCCCCAAGCCTCGCTTCATTACGCGAAACTGGAATCAGCAGCCGCAACAGAAGCTCATTGAAATAAGCATTGGCGTTACTGGCGGAAAATGGACCTATGAGTTTAGCGACGAGTCTTCTAGTAAACGTAAGTCGCTGGACGAAGTGATGAAAAGGAAGAATGCGCGCGTTTCCCAATGTAGCTTCATAGATTGTGCTTTCAAATACGATGTTCTGGATCTGGAGAAGCTCTTGAACGCGCTCTCTTTCCTCTCCAACAAACCTTGGCTACGCGTGCGTTTAAAGCAACAGCAACTGTTTGGTTGTTCCCACGGACAAAAAGTCCTCAAGTGGTTCGCGGAGATTTGGTTTTCGGCTCTTTGCGTACCATCTGTTACACCTGTTTACCGCCAAATCATCGAAAACCAGATTTCGAGGTGTAAGCAGACTATTATAGTTGTTGCGCACGTGCGAGAAAGAGAATCTAGAGAGTTTCTGCAGAATCGATTAATGTCGGGAGATCTGAGGCATTTTGGCCTACAACGGAAGTTTCCCGCGTATGTGCTAGCGCAAATCATTGAGAACGTTCTGGACAACCCCGACGATTACTGCACCTATGGACTTGAGATTAGAGTTTTGTTTGAGGACACAGCAAAAAAGCTGATGGACGAGATGGCTGCAAACGGACGCTGCAGGCGTCAGCGTCCAGCGATCTACTCCCCCCACTACAGATACATCTTTGAGAAGCAGACGCCAATTCTTAAAGTGGAGAATCTCTACAGCAATTGCTGGCTCATTGAATGCGTCGGCCTCCATTACTGAAATGTTGATGTCTTTGTTGATGTTTTGAATAGAAGGTAATATTCGTGAGCTTATGTTAAACATGAAAACTATGAGATTTGGTTCTGTGCTGTCTCTCCGCTTTCGTTTATCAGCTGGTGAGGGTGATTACGCCAGACCACAGTGGTTCTCTTTTCCAAGTGCATTCACAGTCGTATCAACAACAGAGTACTTTCACACGTGGAACAAAGATCCAGGCCTGTAAAAGGCACACATGATTCGAGGCAAAAATTAGTGCGGAATGTCCCAAGTCGATCTGATCCTTCGAAGGAAAATGTCTGGAAACTAAACAGCGTTATTACGACAAAACCTTGACTTTATCATAGGCCTCGGCAATGGATTAGACTACACGGCAACTCGGGCAATAGTACAACAGTCCAACGTGTGATCTCGTGTGTCTACCGTTGGTGCCTGATAACAAACGAATGGACGACAAAAATAACGAATTAAAAAATTGATGTTGATCGTTTGATGTTGAGACCAACGAGCACTGATCGATGCGCTCGAAGAGAGCAGACGGCGTTCGACTGCACTTTTAGTATTTTTGATCTTAAAAAGCGAATCGATCCATTGTGGTCGTCTGGCTCTGATAAGCGAAGCGGAAGCCCAGAGATCAAAGAGAGAGCAAATGACCAAAAATAAGGGCTCCAACTGCTTAAAATTACAATGTATGTTTGATACTGAATGATGTGTTTTAACATCAAAATGACCAAAACAAAACGTTAAATCGAGTTAACAATCGACCCTCTGGAGTGCAAACAAGTCAAAAGGACTGACAAGTCTTTAGTATTTTTCATTTGTCAGTATTTTGAAGTCAACAATCATCGAAAACCTCGCTTATCAGACCAATTTTTGTCTGATTTGATCGACCACACTCTTAGCAAATGAGCATTTTTAGTATTTTTGATCTTACAACCCAAATCTACCCATTGTAGTTGTCTGGCTCTGATAAGCGAAGCGCAGAGATCAATGGCTCAATAATGACGGCTTCTACTACGCCAAATTATGATCGATGGTTGATCTAAGTCATATATCTTAACATCAAAATGACCAAAACAACATTTTGACTCAATCGAACCAACAGCACTTGGAAGTAGGGGAAAGAGGCCTTTGAACATTGATCTTGCGGCGTGTAATCAGGTCAGCAGAACTGACAAGTCTTTCATGTTTATTTGTGCTCAATTGTCAGTGTTTTGAAGTCAACAATCACCAAAAAACGCAGCTTATCAGACCGATTTCTGTCTGATTTGGTCGACCACATTGTCACCCAACGACCACATTCTTATCTCGATCTCATGATCGATCATCGCCCCTCGGAAGCCACGTTTTCTACTTAACGGAGGAGCACCACCAGAAACTATCATTCTCCCTCCAAAATGAGAACTCTCTGCTGCTTCCTGGCTCTACTCGGCCTCTCCCTCGCCGCTCCAGCACTCAAATATGCTCCTTCCGAATTGGTAAATCTCCTTCATTACCGTAGCCCTTTCACATTCGTTTGTGTTTTACAGATCTTTGGAGGTCACCGCGCCCACCAGGGTCAGTTTCCCTCCTTTGTCTCTCTCCCCAGCTGCGGAGGCACCCTGATCACTCCACGTCACATCCTCGCCGCTGCGCACTGCGTCTACGAGCAACTCATTGGGGCTACCGTAATCGCCGGTTCCATTGACAAAGAGAACTACAAGGGCGTGTGTGGAGTGCAGCTCCGGAAGGTCGTTGGATTCGTGGCGCACGACTCGTACAACGTGTCCGGCTACATGCACAACGACATCGCGGTTCTCGAGGTTGACAAAACCCTTCGAGTTGACTCCCTTCGTCCAGCTCGCGCACATCAAGGCGGACGACGTGTCGCTCCAGAAGCTCCACTTGGGCACCGCAATCGGGTTCGGAATGTCTGACGGTGAGTTGAGAGCCTTTTGAGCCTCAATTGAAGCAATTTTCAGTTGTCAACAACACGTCCGTCTTTCCCAGATACCTACAGTACGCCGCCATCCCCGTCTTCGACTACTCGCATTGCAGGTAAGCGCATCCAACTCCAACTCTTCACCTCAACGCGTTCAGCATGATGTGGTCGTCGACGCAACTACTGGGAGAAACAGGTCTGCGCCGGCACAGGGAAGATCGGGATCGCAGTTCGCGACAGCGGCGGACCTCTTTTCGTCCACGAGAACGGATCGACTTTCCCAGATCGGCATCTCCTCGTACGTAGCGCGTGTCAATACATCAATAAGTACGACTACCCAGGTGAGGACGGCTGCAATGCGCTGATTAACTCTCTCTCTCTCAACGGGCCTCTGCTCACCTGGGTAGTCGTACTTATTGATGTATTGACCACGCGCTACGTACGAGGAGATGCCGATCTGGAAAGTCGATCCGTTCTCGTGGACGAAAAGAGGTCCGCCGCTGTCGCGAACTGCGATCCCGATCTTCCCTGTGCCGGCGCAGACCTGTTTCTCCCAGTAGTTGGTCGACGACCACATCATGCTGAACGCGTTGAGGTGAAGAGTTGGAGTTGGATGCGCTTACCTGCAATGCGAGTAGTCGAAGACGGGGATGGCGGCGTACTGTAGGTATCTGGGAAAGACGGACGTGTTGTTGACAACTGAAAATTGCTTCAATTGAGGCTCAAAAGGCTCTCAACTCACCGTCAGACATTCCGAACCCGATTGCGGTGCCCAAGTGGAGCTTCTGGAGCGACACGTCGTCCGCCTTGATGTGCGCGAGCTGGACGAAGGGAGTCAACTCGAAGGGTTTGTCAACCTCGAGAACCGCGATGTCGTTGTGCATGTAGCCGGACACGTTGTACGAGTCGTGCGCCACGAATCCAACGACCTTCCGGAGCTGCACTCCACACACGCCCTTGTAGTTCTCTTGTCAATGGAAGCCGGCGATTACGGTAGCCCAATGAGTTTGCTCGTAGACGCAGTGCGCAGCGCGAGGATGTGACGTGGAGTGATCAGGGTGCCTCCGCAGCTGGGGAGAGAGACAAAGGAGGGAAACTGACCCTGGTGGGCGCGGTGACCTCCAAAGATCTGTAAAACACAAACGAATGTGAAAGGGCTACGGTAATGAAGGAGATTTACCAATTCGGAAGGAGCATATTTGAGTGCTGGAGCGGCGAGGGAGAGGCCGAGTAGAGCCAGGAAGCAGCAGAGAGTTCTCATTTTGGAGGGAGAATGATAGTTTCTGGTGTGCTCCTCCGTTAAGTAGAAAACGTGGCTTCCGAGGGGCGATGATCGATCATGAGATCGAGATAAGAATGTGGTCGTTGGGTGACAATGTGGTCGACCAAATCAGACAGAAATCGGTCTGATAAGCTGCGTTTTTTGGTGATTGTTGACTTCAAAACACTGACAATTGAGCACAAATAAACATGAAAGACTTGTCAGTTCTGCTGACCTGGATTACACGCCGCAAGATCAATGTTCAAAGGCCTCTTTCCCCTACTTCCAAGTGCTGTTGGTTCGATTGAGTCAAAATGTTGTTTTGGTCATTTTGATGTTAAGATATATGACTTAGATCAACCATCGATCATAATTTGGCGTAGTAGAAGCCGTCATTATTGAGCCATTGATCTCTGCGCTTCGCTTATCAGAGCCAGACAACTACAATGGGTAGATTTGGGTTGTAAGATCAAAAATACTAAAAATGCTCATTTGCTAAGAGTGTGGTCGATCAAATCAGACAAAAATTGGTCTGATAAGCGAGGTTTTCGATGATTGTTGACTTCAAAATACTGACAAATGAAAAATACTAAAGACTTGTCAGTCCTTTTGACTTGGTTTGCACTCCAGAGGGTCGATTGTTAACCTCGATTTAACGTTTTGTTTTGGTCATTTTGATGTTAAAACACATCATTCAGTATCAAACATACATTGTAATTTTAAGCAGTTGGAGCCCTTATTTTTGGTCATTTGCTCTCTCTTTGATCTCTGGGCTTCCGCTTCGCTTATCAGAGCCAGACGACCACAATGGATCGATTCGCTTTTTAAGATCAAAAATACTAAAAGTGCAGTCGAACGCCGTCTGCTCT